>JBBBDQ010000474.1:1157500-1307500 GCA_037127315.1 Ascarosepion bandense | reverse complement strand
TTCCTGTCAATTTTAATAATTTAAGACATATCAGAAAAATGAAGAATAGGTATGAATGGACTGAGATATTTAGGTAGAAAAATAGATATGAATAAGCATAGATAAACTTACATAATAATAACGATAGATAGATAGATAGATAGATAGATAGATAGATAGATAGATAGATAAGAACATAAGCAGATATGATCAGATAGCTAGCAACCTTACAGAATATAAGAGTAGATAAACAGAGAGAGATAATGAAAAGTCCGAGATAGATACATAATGAAATAGCCTAGACAGATAATAAATAAGCATAGATAGGTAGGTAGGTAGGTAGATAGATAGATAGATAGATAGATAGATAGATAGATAGATAGATAGATAGATAAACAGACAGACAGACAGACAGACAGACAGACAGATAGATAGATAGATAGATAGATAGATAGGAATATGATCAGATATGATCAAATAGATAAATAGCTAAAAAGACATCAGCATAAAATATATACATATATTTAGAGAGAGAGAGAGAGAGAGAGAGAGAGAGAGAGAATCAAAAAGCTAGGAAAGATAGATAAATGGAGAGGAACATAAATATGTATGATCAGATAGATAGCTAAAAAGACACGGACATATAAATAAAGAGATAGAGAGATAAGGACTACGCCGTGATAGATAGATAGATAGATAGATAGATAGATAGATAGATAGATAGATAGATAGAGAAAAACAAAGAAGCTTTGATTATTACATAATGGAAAAACCTCGATAGATAGAGGGATATTGAAGAAGCCTAAACAAACAAATAGATAGATAGATAGATAGATAGATAGATAGATAGATAGATAGATAGATAGATAGAAAGTTAAGAAGCCTAGATAAATGGATAAAAAAGAAAATTAAACAGGTAAATTTATAGATAGATAGATAGATAGATAATTTGATAATAAAAAAATCTTAAATAGATGAACTGATAGATAGATAATGAAGTAGTATAGATAGATAAATATATAGATAGTGAAGAAGCCTAGATAAATGAATAGAAACGCTTAAATAGATAGATAGATAGATAGATAGATAGATAGATAGATAGTAAAATAGTGTGGTAATTTATTATATTTTTCCTTTTTCATTCCTTTTAATCTTTTGTCTTTATCATGTTTATTAATTTCCATATTTTATCTTTTTATTTTTTTGTTTGGTGTCATTTCTGGCTTGCACTGTTAATTAACAAATTCTTTTGATGCTGCTGCTAAAAGATAAAATTGATTTGCAGTCGGCTTTAAATTGACTTTATCAAAGCAGTTCTTGATTTGGGTCAGTGCCCGCTCTAAGGAATCTCCTGATTTTGGGTCAGTGCCTGATAAGTTCGAAAAAAAAAATGATTTATACATTTTAGCAAGAGAGGAAAGAAAAGATTCTTTCAGACTGTCAGATATGGTTGTGATTATAAGGTACACGTACACGCTGTTTTAAGACAGCTAAACGACTAAATATATATGACTAAAATTTTCATGAAATAAATTATAAAGCAAACTGAACCTTTCATTATTGCACTTTGCACGAAACGTTAACCGTAATTTATTTTCCTTTTCCTCAAAATGAGATAAATTTTAAAAAATGAATAAATAAGTTGAATAATATATATTTATTTGTGCTGTATTTACAGCATACTAACCAACCTACTGTACCGAATATCAAGTTGATTTTCGAACTGTTTTATCAACTCTGTTGTTCAACGATATGGTGCAGTGGATATCGGCACGGAACGAGAAATTAGAGAGCTGAGTTCGAATTCCAGTTGCATTCACTTACGCGCAATTACCTTTGGGAAAAGTTTTAATCCGTCACATCAGAAGTAGTTGAATGACAGGACAGATTATGTTTTATAGCCTTGGCTGGCAACTAATCTACTACAGAAGTTAACGGTAACTTACTGCGGGAATATCTTCTGCCCAGTCAGTCATGTTTCATTTGAGACATAATCGCTTAAGCGTATATCACGTATGGCAGTTGACTCACTGTTCAGTATTCTACTTTATAAACACTTAAGTCAGTCAGTTAAGTGCCATACGTGATACACGCTTGGGTGATCATGTCTCGAAAGAGACATGACTGACTGGGCAGAAGCTTATCCCGCAGTAGGTTGAAATTGTTTTTTGCCCAGTCATATCTCTTTCGAGACATGATCGCCCAAGCGTGTATCACGTATGGCACTCAACTGACTGACAATGTGTGAAATTTACTTGTGCAAAGTTTTTTACATTTTTAAGTGCTTGGATACCAGGAATCCTTTTAATTATTATTATTATTATTATTATTATTATTTATATATGCTTTTATTAAGAAAAATATTTGTTCGCAGAGTAAATACTTTCAAACAATTTACAATGTCTCAATAAAAATATCGGTACTGTCGCTTTAGTAACGGGGGTAAAGTACACAGATTGAAGTAACTTGAAACTAACTGCTCTTGAACGTCGCACTAAATTATAATATTCTCACTGACTTTCATTATTTATAGAAGTGGTTGGAAAGAAAAGTGTGTAGAGTGTCGTCGTCTTGCGCAATAGTGGTTTCATTAGTAACCAAGGCTTGTGAAGCAGTTAGGGCCAAAGTCCACATTACCCAGGTTTAAAATTCACCGTATTTGACAGATCTCAACCCTCTTCTATTTGACGGATCTCAACCCTCTTCGGTTCGACAGATCTTAGCCATCTTCGATTTTGCAGATCTTAATCCTCTTCAGTTTGACAGATCTCAACCCTTTTCTATTTGACAGATCTCAACACTCTTCAGTTTGACATATCTCAAACCTATTTCTATTTGACAGATCTCAACACTCTTCAGTTTGACATATCTCAAACCTATTTCTATTTGACACATCTCAAAACTCTTCAGTTTGACATATCTCAACCCTTTTCTTTTTGACAGATCTCAACACTCTTCAGTTTGACATATCTCAAACCTATTTCTATTTGACAGATCTCAACACTCTTCAGTTTGACATATCTCAAACCTATTTCTATTTGACAGATATCAAAACTCTTCAGTTTGACAGATCTCAACCCTCTTCAGTTTGACAGATCTCAACCCTCTTCAGTTTGACAGATCTCAACCCTTTTCTATTTGACACATCTCAAAACTCTTCAGTTTGACATATCTCAACCCTTTTCTATTTGATAGATATCAAAACTCTTAAATTTGACATATCTCAACCCTTTTCTATTTGACAGATCTCAACACTCTTCAGTTTGACAGATCTCAACCCTCTTCAGTTTGACAGATCTCAACCCTTTTCTATTTGACAGATCTCAACTTCCTTCTATTTGACAGATTGCAACCCTCTTCAGTTTGACAGATCTCGACCCTCTTCTATTTGACAAATCTCACACCTATTCGAAAATCAAATCCTGCTTGAAAGTGACAATATTTCAAGAAGTCGAGGAAATCCAAGAGAGTTCGTAACGTTGGCTGGCGCTATCCCCAATATGTTTACCAGGAATGCTTCAGGATAAAGTGTGTGACTTTAGAATCGCGCTGCTTCGATGTAGATTAAATGCCGATTTTGTGTGTGTACTAGTTTTTCTTTTGTAATACTAGTTCCGATAATTTTGGATCAGAATTCTTATAGTTGTGACGACATTAGAAAAAATGTTCATTATTCTCTATTTGCTGGTGCTGCTTTCTAAAGAGTATAACATAGTATATGCTACAATAAATCATTTCTAGTGAACCAAATGTTTGAACAATTAATGATCCTAATTAGACTTACAGAAGATAGCAATTGATAAAAAACATACACGTAGCAATTAATATGGAGAAAGAATAATAATACCTAAGACATTGATAAATTGTATATTTAATTTACAATCAGGCATATATTTTTACAGTTTGTCTGGAATGTTTTTAATTATTCAGCTCACATACCAAGTATTACAACTTTAGATTACCGTTTCTTTTGGTTTTTACTTAATAATTATTACTTAATTATTGTAATAGGGGAAATGACTCCAGATGCCTATTAAAAAGTACCTATACCAGTTCTCTACAGAGAAGGATAAAAATTAGTGGGAGGAAGGAATTATGAAGTTATCGATAGTTCATGGAGTCAAAACGTAAATATGCCATTCACTAAAGCTAATATTAAAAGTATTCTGCAATAGTTACATTGATACAAATAAGACTCGGTTTGCTAGTAGAGAAAGTTGAAATCACAACTGTCGTGAACGATTTTTCAAGACAATATATATATATTTTTAATTTAGTTTATTCTTTCGCAACGATGCATAAGTGGGTATTTTATTTACCCTCGGACTCGCAGTAGTAATAACAATTTCACGATTTTAAAAAAGAAAAAGAAAAAAGAGATTAATCAGTCCGAAAGAAGCAATTAAATAGTATAAATATTTGCGAAATGCTATAACAGATGCCGGAATATGTGACATCGAAATCCGAAGGAACATTCCAATAATAAAAAATGTTTCTAAAAATTGAAACAAATTACTAAGAATCCGACAATTTCCTTGTAAAAAAATAAAAAAAGTGATGGATTTGCCTGCAATACCAATCTCTCTATATGTTAAAAAAATGACTATTCCCTCAACGATGATGAGAAGTTATAGGGCAAAATTGATGTAGTTTTATGAAAAACTACGGGCGGAACACATGAACAAGGAAGACAATTTTAGGATCAGTTAGTCATTTTAATGCCATACGTGATACACGCAAGAGATATGACTGACTGGGAAGAAGATTATCCCACAGTAAGTTGCCATTACTTTCTGCGGTAGACTGTTTGCCAGCCAAGGCAATAGAATCTAAGCTGTCCTGTTATTTATCCCATAACTGGAGAGAAGGGACAGATTACTATCTTTCCGAAAGTATTTGCGCGTAAGTGTATGCAAGGGATTCAACTGGAAATTCGAACTTGGTTCCCCTAATTTCTCGTTCCAAACAGATACCCATTGCACCACAACGTACATCTCTCAGGATGAAGTATAACTTTAGGATAAAGGAAACAAAAAGTATACTAACTGTTAATCAGATGAAATTTCTAGGTCACAAAATGAGGAAAGAAAGTCTAGAGAATTTGACACTCACAAAGCATATTGAAGGCAAGAGAGACATCTACTTACCTAACGTGCATGTGCAAATCGGTGGTCAAAAAAGCAGATAATATTGAGAGTTTCAAAAGAATAGGAAGCTTAAAAAGCCATGTTAGCTTACGTATTGCAGTCCCACGGCTGATAAGAGAAGAAAAACTATTGATTTGCATATAGCACTTGTTTCATTTACAAATTTTCTAGCAGTAATACCGATTAGATCTTGTGAGATACTTCTTAATTATATATATATATATATATATATATATATATATATAATAAAACACACATCTGCATACATACACGTTTGTATCTATTTCTTTATTTAGCTTCTTATAACTATTTGTTATGTTAGGCGCTACAGCCTGCATGCCAATATGGTCAACACCTGGACGCGTCTGACAGCAAAGGGGTGACGTCGGCTTAAAAGATTATCTCACCACGTGAGAGACAGATGCCAATGTTGGCGTCGAGCTGAGATAAACAAGGATCAAGAGAGAAAATATCGGTGACAGGTTTTGTCTAGCAGGGCCACTGATCGCTCTAAACCTCTGTCTATTGTGTAAATATGTCGGATATACATATGCAAATAGGTTTTCATATGTCACTCAGTACGTACATGGCAGACTTGTTACAATTATAGCGTTTAGTATGTTTGTATACGTCGGTAACTAATCTATCTATCTATCTATCTATCTATCTATCTATCTATCTATCTATCAAACTATCACAACCTGCTGATTATCTATCACATCCTGTTCATTATTTATCTATTTCTACATGTTTATCATATATATATATATATATATATATATATGTGTGTGTGTGTGTGTGTGCGCGCGCGCGCACAGAGAGAAAGGATGTGATGAATGAATCGTCGTCTAATTTACGCAAAATGAACGTAACATTTACATCTCATTAAAGATATATTTACAAAAGTTATACAAAATTATCTTGAAATACTAAAGAGTAAATTCATATATTAAGATCACCATTAGCTTTCACCATAGTCACCAGAAAACTTCGGAATCTCCTGAAATTTTTCTGCATGTTGTCCTTGTTTAAGTTGGTGAATACTGCTCTAATCCTTCAGTTGTTACAAGAATTGTTTTGTATCTCGCTCAGTTGCGCCTCATACATAATACGGAAGAGGAGTTACTGTCTGGGAAGTTAGATATCCATATTTAAGGGCTGATGTGGTTGCAGAAATGTCAGCCATGATTCGCTTCTCTTGCTTATGTTGCATGGTACGAGTCATTTTGTCAGACGTAAGGTCTTCCATAACAACGCCATCTCTATTGATCCCCCAAGCATCATGATGTTTACTAGATATATGATTTAACTCTTTCCAAACCCTCTCAACTCTCCCCAGATTGACAACTAATCACTCTGAAATGTTTGTATTGGAGTTTCCGGAGTGAATATGTGTCACTACTAGACTAGGTAGTCGACAAAATAAAAAGTAAACAACGCGCATGCTTGAAATTAAAATATAAATTGGCGACAAATTACTAATACCATCATATATATATATATATATATATATATATATAATCATTTCACCAGCAGCAAGGCAGAAATCTCACCACTCGTCCGCAGGGGGTTACAGTGAGAAAATAAAAAGGTTACAGCGGAATGTCAATGAAAAAAAAAAAGAAAAAGAAATGGAATAAAGTAGATAAAAGATGACAATTGACGTTGCATTTAAAGTTTTGGAGATCGTAGCTGTCAGGGAAGCAAGCAAATGGAAGGGAGTTCCACAAGCGAGAAGTGAGAAAAAAGAAACTTTATAGTAGAAGAGGTGGATATATTTAACTATTTCGACGGTAAAACGATGAGACCTTGATGTTAATCTAGTTTCACGATTAAATACATGTAGTCGAGCTATCAGGTATAAAAGCTGTTAAAAAAATATATCAATCTATTGAATATATATATATATATATATATATATATATATATATATATATAAACACACACACACACACACATATATATATATATATATATTTTTTTTTTTTTTTAATCATTTCACCCCGAGCAAGGCAGAAACGCCACTGATGTGCAGGGGGTTGCATAAATGTAGAAAGATTAATTAGAAAAGAGTGAGGAGTACAAGCTAGTTAGAAAGGAACAATAGAAAGCTGAGAAAGCAGGTGTCATGACAGATACATGGGCGGAGAGAAAGTGAAGATTATACAGGGGAGGGCAGAGAGCTAGTGTCCAGTGGTTAGTAAGTGAGTATTAACTTTGCATTTAAATTTCTGGAGGTCGTAGCCGCCAGGAAAGCAAGAATACGGGAGTGAGTTCCACAGGCGGGAAGTGCGAGAGAGGAAGCTGCAGGAGTAGAATTGTCGTCTGAATTTGGCTAACCTGACTGTGAATGGGTGGGACCCAGTTGCCAGTCTGGTTGCACGGGTAAACACCTGTTGAGGAGGCATAGGTGACTTAAGCTCATCCGAGCAGACGCCATGAAAGTATTTATAGAAGAGACAGAGGGAGGCCACATTTCGACGATGGGAAAGTGGCTGCAGTCGAGTCGCCAGAGCAGTACCTATCACATTACAGACTCTCCTTTGGAGCTTGTCAAGAACACTGAGGAGAACGGCAGGGGCACCTGACCATAAATGGAAGCAGTACTCCATGCACGGACGGATAGTTGACTTGTATATATGCAGGATGGATTCAGGTGGAAAAAACATCCTGGATCGACATAGTGACCCAATCTTCTTAGCAGTAGATTTTGCTATGGATTCAATATACTGGTTCCATTTGAGGTCTGAGGACAGGGTAAGTCCGAGGAGGCGTAGTGTATTACTCTCCGGGAGAATCATCTGGTCCATGCTTATGGGAGGCAGAAGAGGTTGCCTGTAATGGTTGACAGACAACAGCTTGGTCTTAGAGGAATTGAAGTTGACAAGCCACTTCTTGCCCCAGTTCACCACAGAGTGTAGATCCCGCTCAAGGTCAGCAGCGAGATTATGTCTGTCCGCCACGACAGGTTTCTTACTGGAGCGGGAGTATATTGTAGTGTCATCTGCGTAGATGCCTACTTGGGACTTGATCTCATCTGGGAGGTCGTTGATGAAAATAAGGAAGAGCGTCGGACCCAGGATAGAGCCCTGTGGGACACCAGTATTCGTGCTGTAGGACGAAGAGGCACGCCCATTCAGAACGACCTTCATTTTGCGGTTATTTAAGAAAGATTGGATTAACCAAGCAGGCGACCGGTAATACCATAACCGCGTAGTTTGCATAGGAGGCCAGAGTGCCAAACCCTGTCGAAAGCCTTGAAGATGTCCAGAGCAACCGCGCGAGCCTCGTCAGACTCATTAAGGGCCTGTAGTATGTACTCCGTTACGGTTGTTAGCAAGTCGGCCGTGGACCTGGCAAAGCGGAATCCATATTGCCTCTCGGAGAACAGTTTTGTGGGCGGTGAGATGATGAACTATTTCAGCATTGATTACAGCCTCGAATACTTTCCCGAATATCGGTAGAAGACTGATAGGGCGATAGTTGGATGGGTCCGAGGGTTCACCACAATTCTTAAATACAGGAACGACTGAAGAGAACTTCCAGCATGCAGGAAAGCAGGAAGCAGAAAGGCAGTAGTTATATAGCTTAGAGAGGACAGGGGAAAGTTCAGGAGCACACATCTTAAGGACTATCACCGGGATTCCATCGTCTCCACACGCATTATGGGGGTCGAGTTTTGAAATTACTCTGGATACTACTGTCGGGGTAATATATACGTCGTGCAGTTTGGCCTCAGTTCTAATAGGGAAGTCGGGTGGGTGCACTCCGGACGAGTCGAATGTGGAGTTGGATGAGAATCTGCGGGCAAAGCACTCAGCTTTGTACGCAGATGACGTGAGAACATCAAATCCATGGATTAAAGGAGGTATTGAGGATTTCCTATTGTTGAGCACTCGTTTACAAATCCTCCTATAATCCTTGGAGCCGAACTTGCGGTCAGCTATGTGCTGTCGCATTCTCTCAGCAAACAACTATATCTATTGTGTGTATTTTGGCAGAATTTTTCATTAATACAGGTTTCGTTGAATACTATAGACAAGTTTTGTCTATTTATTTTGTGTAGGATCCTTTCGTATAGTCTGATAAGCTTGATGGTGCTATCGTTAAAAGACTACAGCAAATCACAGTAATTGTTGAGTTTTTTATCAGGTCTAAGATTTCGGCTTACATAAGCCATTATCAAAGAATGAAAATTAATATATAGTGAACATAGAACATTTAAGTTATTAACAACGTGGAATTAAACAAAGAGGATTAAATCTTTGTTTCATTCCACTTTGTTAATAACTTAAATGTTTTGTGGTCACTATATATTAATTTGGTCTATATTATTCGACGAAACTTGTATTAATATATATATATATATATATTTTACATAGGTTATCGACCCAAAATAAGCATGAACGTTGACTACACTACTAAATACTCTATTATTGAATTAATGGTAAAAAAAATGCGTTATTAAATTTTAGAAACAGTGTTTACTTATCTATTGTTTAATTCTGCCTATTTATATCTGTCCATCCCTCGTTACATCCTTTCACTGAGACCTAATAAAAATGTCTCTCTAATTCATACACTTTTTCTACTTTTCTCTATCTATTTAATAACGTTGAAACTGTTTCCCGCTTTTTTTATCTATCTAACCCACTAGTTGTCTGCATACTTAATTTAGATCTTGCGTTATCTATGTCTTGATATATCCCTTCTCAATCTAAGCCGGTCATATTTTCAGTGAATTGCTGACTAGAGTTTATCTGAAATCGAAACAGCCTAAGCTGAGATCAGTGTCTCCTGCTAACACTATATCTTTTGTTTTTATGAAGTCATTCGGTATTCAGAGCTCAGACCGACAGGGTGCGCTCACTGGCATTATTAGATCTCTGATTTTGTCATTTCATCGCTATGGGCACGTAGATATTTACGTTTGCATAGTTACAGTCATACGCAAATACGAACACACAAACGCACACACACGCATCTATCTATCTATCTATCTATCTATCTATCTATCTATCTATCTATCTATCTATCTGTATGTATGTATGTATGTATGTATAAACACACAAATGTATATTGATTTTCTACGCTCCGCTTAGATGTGGCAAAAGTTCGAAATTATTGGTTACCCAGTGAGGATCGAATTCACTACTCGGTTGCAATAGATCTGAGCGAGACAAGCTTGCTAACCATGGCATGAGTTAAGGTGGCACCCACGATTCACATACACACACACACGCACACACAAACATACACAGAAATATATATAAATAAAATTATTTGGTTATACAAATATCTATTTATCTATATATATAACCAAGTAAATTAACTACATTTCACTGCGTGGTGACAATGTATTAAACAGAAAATTTCATAGCTGTTAAATTTCAGTATGCAATAATAATAATAATAATAATAATAATAATAATAATAATAATAATAATAATAACAACTATATATCTATGCTCCACTTTGTATTGAGCACGTTTTAATGGTAAATAACTGTGGAATATATTTCTATTCGTATTAACCACTGATATTATTCGTAACATATATATATATATATATATATATATATATATATATATGAATTGTTTAGATTAATAGATATATATTCCAGAATTTAATAAAAAGTTTTTGTTAAAAGTGCTTAATATAGAAGTAAAGAATATATATATATATATATATATATATATATATATATATATATACATATTTAACATGAAAATCTGATTTCTGCTATCATTGTGGGTTAATATGTATTTTATTAATATGTACGTAATGGCTTGGTTCGTTTACATGTTGTAAAAATTTAAAAGTAGCGATTTCATCATATGAAAATTCGTATTAAACATTGTTATATTTTTTCTTTTAAAATGTTCGTGATATATAAGGAAAAATGTATCGTTATACGATGCACACACACACACACACTCACAGTTATTATATATATATGTACAGCGATTGCGAATTAGATAGAGATAGCGGGTGATAGTTTAGGAGAATGAGTCTGTTACAGTAACATGATTTACGTTATAAAATTTAATTTATTTTTTTATATATTTGAATGTATGCTGTAAACATATATACACATTTAGTAAGAATGAGAGAGAAAAGAGCGTTAGATAGAAAGAGAGTGAAAGAGATTTTGTAAGCGTGTTAGAGATAACTTGCCTTATATATAGAAAATAAAATATATTTAGCATATATTAGGTTTTTATCAACAGGTGATTTCTGAAACAATTTTATTCTGACAAAAAATTAAATGTAAAAATGTTGAAATTCGTCAACATATGAACCTTGAGCATTTATGCACCACTGCAATTAATGACAGTATTTATTCTTTGTTAATGAAAAGTTATTGGCTATGATACAACATAATCTTTGAAAGCTGATTCTACCTCTGGTTTGGACATAAAGTTTTGCGATTTAAAATATGCTTAAATGCTTACAAAATGATAACCATTAGGTAAAGGATCAGCAGAATAAGGAGAATGTAGAAAACTCTCGTATCTCAAGTTTGTGAGTATTTGCAATGTCACCCTTGCAACATGTGGCCGCGCATTATCTTGAAGCAGGATTATACCAAGTAAATTCTCCAATTGGCTCCCAAAAAAGTTCTATTCGATAACAACAATTGCAGACTACCAGACAGCCACCATAATCTTTTGATGATGCAACTTTAACTTTTGATAATATTTGTAAGATTCATCACGATCAAATCATTGACCTCATCGTGTATGTTTACTATAAAGGATCAACTTTCGTCGTAAGTGACTATTCGGTCAAGAAAGGGATCATTACGCAGAGAGAGCATCGTGTACACATCAAAACGCCTTTTTGAGATGAGAAAGAACCCATTCATCGAGCTTTTTCACCTGGCCAATACTCTGCAAATGGTGTGAGACTGTTGCAGTGCTGAGACATTACCTTGTCACTTTGACGTGGGTTTGGTTCAGCAACTGCTTGCAATTGTCCGTTGTCAACTGCATGATCGTTCTCTACCTTCTTCATCTTCAAGGCTCTCATCACCAGTAAAGAAACACCTTCGTACTGTCTAGTCATTTGTAGACCCACCTCACCATGCCCTGTTGCTATTGACAGAAGTTTGGGAGGAACTGTGCCCAAGTCATGCAAGAAAATTAACCAAATTCATGTTCTGTCATGTTCATAATTAAGGTATTCTCTGCTTGAAGAATATTTCTCTCTAAAATAATTTGTAAATTATTAAAGAACATACATTTTTTATGTAAAGCATAACTCACCTATATAGACCATGAATACTATGTTAAAATATCTTTTCTAATAAAACTCTTGAAGCAGCAATTATTTTTGTAACAACCTAACATTTAAACGTATGCTGTAAATTTTAACAATAAATGATTGTATTTTTAGAGAGATTACAGTTGATATTTAGTTGGCTGTTTGATTGATCTTATTAAGCAACATATCAACTTTTATGGATTATTTATTACTGGATACTAAATATTTTGTATATAACTGTATACTCTCAATTACAGATAAAATGTATTTTTGGTAATTCTACTATAAAGTGTAAATTTAAGACCATTCTTCTATAAAGTGTATAGGTACAGTGGGTATCGGCTCGGAACCGAGAAACCGGGGAGCCAAGTTCGAATTCTAGTTGAATCCATTGTATTCACTTACGCGCAAATACCCTTGGGAAAGGTATTAATCCGTCTCTTTCTTCCAGTTATGGGTTAAATAGCAGGACAGATTGGGTTCTATAGCCTTGATCAGCAACCAGTCTACTACAGAAAGCAATGGCAACCTACTGCGGGATAATCTTCTTCCCAGTCAGTCGTGTCTCTTTCAAGACATGATCGCCCAAGCACTTTAACTTACTATAAAGTGTAATACCGGTTATTTTGCTTTAAAACTTTATCGGTGGTTATTTTACTATAATTATGTAATTTATACATTCATCGTATTTTCTTTTTGTTCGAGGGCTGACTATTAGCCCATAGAACTCTAACAGGTGCTACCACCCTTGACCAGGGTGGGCCTGGAAATAAAAGCAATTATGTGGTCGTTCAATAGTCCTCAAATTTACACACCTCTGATAAGAATCCTCGCTGTCAGATGTAATTTTTCAGAATACTGGCAAATAAAATAGATATGTAACAAATGATGTTGGTAAAATTTACAAACTATAATTATATTTATGAAAAATATGACAAAATAATTTTTGTGACAGTTTTAAACAGAAATATGTAAAATAGCATATTTGGTTATGTAAAATTCTGTAACGCAAATCATATTGAGAATATACACTCCTGATCAAAAATTTAAGACCACTTAACAATCTTTAAAAAGAAATTTTGTTTTACAGATAGATTTTAAACTCCTACCACTTAAGGTTACCAATACTACAATCTGAAAGGTTATGGAAACAAAAAGCTACATTCCAAACATTTTATTTAGAAATTTACATTTTTATAAAATGAGGCGATTTACAGATGATACCAGGGGTATAAATTGTTAGATCTATGGTAATTCTAATGTTTTTAGTTCAGTTAGAGATTAGCAATCACTGAGTAAAGGTGTTACTATTCCTAAAGCAAGCAAATTTACCAAAGTTGAGCGTTCTCGAATTCCATAAGCAAGGTTTGTCACAGCGGGCAATCGCAGCTAAGGTAAATCGCAGTAAAACTGTGAGTTGCAACTTTCTAAAGAATAGTGAGTATTATGGTAAAGCAAAATCCTCTGGTAGGCCCCCCAAAATTTCTACTGCATTGAGTAAGAAAATAAGACGTGTTGTTATGAAAAGGGGGGCCTTTCTTCTATTCAAATTAAAGCAGTCACAGATGTTGATTGCAGTCCAGTAACCATCAGACGACACTTATGAGAAAAAGGCATGGTAAATAAAAAGCGTAAACAAATTCCTCGGCTGCTTCCACGTCACAAGGTGGACCGCTTAAATTTTGGTTGTGAATACCAAACATGGAACGTTGAGAAGTGGAAGAAATTCCTGTTTGCTGATGAGAAAAAATTCAATCTAGATGGTCCGAATGGCTTCCAACAATATTCGCATAACAAAAACATGCCTCCTGAAATTTTCTCCACACGTCATAGTGGTGGAGGGTCCCTAATGGTATGGGGTGCCTTTTCTTACAGAGGGACGATGGAGCTCCAGGTGGTGTAGTGTTGTCAAACAGCGGCTAGTTATGTTAGCATGCTACAAAAAGCATCATTGTTGATGGAGGGCCATCGTTTGTGTGTGGATGGATGGTTATTCCAACAGAATAATGCTGCAATCCATGCTGCAAGACGGACCTTGACCTTTCTACAAGAAAATGGGGTCCATCTCTTGAGACATCCTGCATGCTCACCAGACTTGAACCCAATTGAAAATGTTTGAGGATGGATGACAAGAGATGTTTATCGAAATGGCAAACAATATTCAACAAAAAATGAACTTCGTGAAGCCATCTTCGGAAGCTGGAGCAACATCCCCCGCATCTTAATGGAAACGCTTATTTCTAGCATGCCCGACAAAATTTTTGAAGTCATCAAAAGCAGGTAGGACTCATTATTAAATTTGGTTGTTGAATGTTTTCATACACTTTTCATACACTTTTTGTACAATTTTGTAGAATTTCTGTCTCTGGTCTTATAATTTTGATCATGTGTAAATCACCTCATTTTATAAAAATATAAATTTCTAAATAAAATGTTTGGAATATAGCTTTTTGTTTCCATAACCTTCTAGATTGTAGTATTGGTAACTTTAAGCGGGAGAAATTTAAAATCTATCTGTAAAAAATATTTCTTTTTAAAGATTTTTAAGTGGTGTTAAAATTTTGATCAGGAGTGTATATACATCCATTAACTGTGACAGTTGGGTTTCGTTTTATTTATTTACAAGCAAATACATTTGAGAAAATTATGAATCCATCTCTTCTCTCACAAGCAATCAGTTAAATAGTAGAGCACATTATATTATAGCCTTGTTTAGCTACTAATCTACTGCAGAAAATAACGGCAGCTTTCTACGAAATTTCGTTGCCAAGTCAATGGGTAATCAAAAAAGAAGCATGTTTCAACCGAGCCTTCACCAGGCATGGCACCTTCTTGAGGCTTAGCATCAATGAAATTAAAAAATTTAAGTGTAAATTTAGAAATGAGCCAGTCAGTAAGCCTAATCTGTGTCAACCACTTTTATATATCTGGACAATTCTCTTAGATATAATATTGATATTCTCCACCAAAACCAATTAAATATGCGTGTAAAATGTGTGACAGAATTAGTAAATCCAGTCCGGGTCTAGAAAAACACGTGAAGAGCCCTGATGATGAATTTCAAAAATGCATTTTAAATGCATTCTATCAAGATGCTTTACATTTCATGTCACAAATGACACCCACACACGTATATATATATATATATATATATATATATATATATATATATATATGTATTTCTGTCTACAAGATTTCTCTCACAAGTTTTCAGTCAAGGCATGGTATTTTGTCAATTTCCAGAGGTGCAGCACGCTAGGATCACCTTACAGACAAAGCCGTCGTGGTGAGATTCTAACCCAAGTTGATATGCTAAGAGAATGTTTATATATATATATATTTGTTTTTCTTTAATCCGAAGTGGAAGAGTAGGAAGGTAAATTCCAAGAACCTGTTCCTAATTAATATTAAAAAAATTTTATTAAAAAATGATGCAGGTGGAGAGCTTAATGTACTTAAGAATACAAAGCCAATATTTGGTTTGTGGTCCTTAAATAAAACGTAAGCTTCTTTAGTGGCGATTGTTCCAATTTTGTCACTAATATTTAATTCGTTGGCGAATATGACTGTGTCTCACACACTCATATATGTATATATATATATATGTATATCTATATATATGTGTGTGTATGTATATATTTCTTTAATAACTTTAAATTCATGACTTCCTGTAATGGATAAACTTAATTAATTTTTTTTAAGATGTTACATTTAAATCTATTCCTTCCCCTCCTAAATATACCGTTTCAAGCCCCTGTAAACATTCACTAGCCTCTACCATTTGATATTTGATACCCGAGTCTTTCTCTTGTCTCTATACACCCTGTAATCTCCGCCTCTCCCAGCTCTGTCCTGTTCTGTTTTGTTTAATCTAATTCCCCAACTTAAAAAATCCCACTTCCCTGACCTTAAGGGAACTCTCAATTCTTGACCGCTGTTAACCTTGCCCCTCACCCTTTCCCCCAGGGCCTTCTCCATTTAGAACAGAACAATGTCGCTGAGGTGACGTGGTAAATCTGTTAGATATCTCATGTCGAAATGTGCATCTGACACCTTTGAATTTTGAAAATTTTCTCTAATTTATATATATATATATAATATATATATATATATATATATATAAGCATCTACGCATCGTTCATTCAGTAATGAATTTAAAAATTCTCGGCTACTTGCGTTTGTTTACATTGCATATAACACGCTAAAGTTTGTTCATAGGTCAAAGGTAGAATCGCCGACCCATATCATTTCGGTCGGGTTATTACGCGACCTAAGTTTCTACCATAAATATCTTCAAGTGATTTACAATAACTAATTTTACTGTTTTTTTAAGAACGGTCACGTAACAGGGATATTTTGAACGCTCACGTGACGAGGAGTCTTTCTACGCCCAAAATTACAATAAATTATAACGTTTTCATCCATGGATGTATGAGCCTAATAGTTATTTTATGCTATGGTTACACTTAGTCATAATATCTGTTCTTACATTCACTAATTCATTTTTGTTTTAGAATAACAAAATAGCTAACTTTTCTTCCTGGCGCAGTTCCCATTTCTTACCACCATTGTAAGGTTTGGATATTTTCATTATACTCCACGTTATGTCTGGGGTTTTTCCATACTATATTTTCAATTTCCACAAGTGGCTAGCCAATTTTTTACGATTTTTAAGTTTTATATTTTAAATGTAAACCTATTTTTGAACCAACTGATCTTAAATGTATAGTTGGTTTATCTCAAATGTTTTGTTTTGAACATTTAAGTCATGTATATTTTCTTAGCTCAGATGTAGAAGCGCCGATTGATGTTAATTCGGTCAGGTTTCTGGCTAAAAAGCAATCGGATGTCTAAGCGTACTGATGAGCTGTGATACAGCGAAACAGATCTGTGGATATGCGTTGTGGTGCAGTGGATATCTATTCGGAACACAAAATCGGGTAGCCGAGTTCGAATTCCAGTTGAATTTTTTGCATTCACTTACGCACAAATACTCTTGGGAAATGTAATAATGCGTCTCTTCCCTCCAGTTATGGGTTAAATAATAGAACAGATTGGGTTCTACAAGCTTGGTCGGCAACCAGTCTACCTCAGAAAGAAATGGCAACCTACTGCGGGATAATCTTCTGCCCAGTCAATCATATCACTTTCGAGACATGATTGCCCAAAGCGTGTATCACGTATGGTACTTAACTGACTGATATTCCCTTTGTAAATGACTTCTTTCGTATTACAAATTCCTTGAAGTGAGCGTTTTTTTTTTGTCTTTGCAGTTACACTCTTTATCCATGATCTTGTTTTGTACAATGCTATTTAAATTTATGGTGTTTTGTTTCTTTATGCAATTTTCTAAGTTACAAGTACATCTATAACTCAGTTTAATAGTTTTCCTATTAATTTTTTTTTTAATTCTGAGCTTTTTGGAAAGTGTTTATCGATCAGTTTAAAAAAATATTTGTCCTATTTTGATTTTTACTTCTAAGGTAAATGGTAGGTTAATTCACATAATGTTTCGTTTTCTGTCATTGTTTTTACTTGTCTGTTTAGTTGAAGATTTTATTCTAAAATGCTCTTATGGCCAGATTTTCTTAGTGCATCTTCATAGTTACTTTTCTTTTCATCACATATTGTTTAGTTTGACGAAATTTTTGACAGCCTGTATTCTATTCCTCTGTGAATCTACTTGATTATACTTTTGGGATGGTTAGATCTTGTGTTTATGTATTTAACTTTAAGTTTGCTTTCATATATGGAGAGACATTGCCAGTTTGTAAATATAAATCTACATCTAAATATTGAAAGACTTTTTTATTTCTTTCGAATATTATCTCAAAATCTAGTTTTTGTATAATTAAGTACTTTCCTTATTTTATCTTTTTCTCTTTTGCTGCCCGGTGCTATCATAAATCCTTCATCTCTGTTTAATCCGTGGTTCTCTATGAGGAATATTTTGTTGATTTTATTTCAAATGTATATACCCATCAATTCTGAAACTTCAGCTCTGCCATGCGATCCTTGTGGTACATCAGAGATACCGTAGTTTGATTTTTTAATCCATGAATTACCGTTGTGGAAACGTATGGATTTGCGGCAATTTAGGATTTTGTCAATATGTTCAGATTGTATGTTTTAGCGAAATTAAACGCTTCCATCAAACCTTTTACAGAAATTGATGGGTAAATTTTTTTATATCATATTTAATGAATGTTTATTTATTTTTCCTTTGGATTTTTTTTAAACCAGGAAATGCAATCACTTGTGTTCTTCCATTGGTTAGCTTGCTTAGTAAGTCGCAGGTATTTGTTAATATTTGATGGTTTATTTTGTCCACTTCTGTTTTTGTTAGATTTATAAATCGCTATAAGGGGTTATAGGGAAAATATGTTTTTGATCTTTGATTGATAAGAAAGCTTTTCTGCCGGTTATTATATATATATATATATATATATATATATATATATATATATACGAGTGAATAAGTAACGAAGAAAAATTTACAACTTCGAAAACGTTAATTTAAAACAGTGCTCGATATATAATATAGTGTTGTGAATATATGTTAAAAATGATATTTTAGAACATGTACATTTTTTATACACTACAAAGTGTACATTTTGTTTCGACAATGAAATTACAACGTCTCATAAATCTACTGGAGGTAATGTTGATAAAACTAGAAAATTAATTCATAAAGTCTTTTCGTCTTAACGTAGTAATTAACATTAATATCAAGAAAGTTGACTTCCTAGACGTAACATTAGACTTAGTATCGAACACTTTCCAGCCTTACATGAAAAAATAATGCTAACCCAATCTATATAAATCCTAATTGTAATCACCCACCATCCATTATCAAGCATGTTCCATCATCAGTGGAACGCAGCATTAAAACACACTCCTCAAATAAGGAAGTATTCGATAAACAAAAAGTAATTTACTATAAAATTCTTAAAGACAGCGGATATCAATAATCCAGAATTAACTTTGTGGTAAAATTCAAGAGCTCAAAAAGTAAAATATAGAAACAGGAAAATCATATGGTATAACTCTTCTTTTAATCGGTTAGTTAACTTTAAACTAAGATATAAATTTCTTAAACTAACAGATAAGCATTTTCCCAAAAATAAGCACAATCTTCAATAGAGATACAATAAAACTAAACTATAGCTGCTCCAACAATCTAGAAATAATTAAAGTACATAACAGTAAAATATTAAAAGCACACAACAAAATAACTCTAACACTAATCCAAGTCTGCCCCATAATAACAACCTTTGTAACTGTAGAAATCCAAACCAATGCTCCATTCCTAATAAATGTTTAACGAAATCTATGATATATATGTGTTCTATTTTATCCATGGAGAATCCCAAAGATGAAAAAAATGTATATCGGAAACACAATGAACGTATTTAAAACAGAGCTTTTACATTCACCTCTCATCCTTCAATAACAAAGAAAAACGAAACATGACGTTTCTTTCCAAATACTTTTAGAAGTTAAATAATATTAAATACATGAATAGCAACAAACTTTTAAACCAAAAGCATGAAACCACAGTAAATAGCAAACACATTAAAGAACTAACCTTACATTCATGCTAAAAATTACTACAAAAGGCAAAGCTAGGAACCCTTAGATACGATAAACCTTTTATAATATTAACAACACTCTGACATCAAATTTTACCTATTACACACCGCAAACTGTGATTCAATTTAAAGTTTTATAGAAAAAAGTGATTTCCTAAATTCAAAATTAAGGCTAAATATACAAAATTAGATTAATTATAAAAATGTGTTTAAATACAATAATATTCTATTGTTGTACAAATAAACATTAAAGATATGTCCAATACTCCACCCACGTCTATTGATCAGGTGAAGAGTCTCATCCCTTGTTTCCTGTTTAGGATGTGGTTTCCGGTTTTTCTCTTTTCCAGTCTTTTCACTCTTACGTAGCCCCCTGCGCATCAGTGGCGTTTTCGCCTTGCTTGGGGTGATATGATTAAAAAAAAAATCTCATCCCCCCCCACAATTTATACTTACTTATTCCCCCTCCCCCTCTAATAAACAAAAAGAATAAAGTCTAGGAAATGAGGCCATAAAACCTATACCCCATCTTCTAATGTTAAATCTGTCTGCAAAATTCCCGACACTTTGATTAATCAATTATATACCCTACCCCCCTCACTTTTTTCAAAATTCTAACAGAAAATTGACAAGACTTTTTCCCTTATCGCTAACCCCCACCAACGTCCCAAACACAACTCGCCAAATGTAACAGAAGAGCCTTTCCATTCCTTTCCACACCACCTGATGAGACATTGTAATTTCAATGTCGAAACAAAATGTACATTTTGTAGTGGATGAAAAAAAATTATTTGTAGATGTTCTAAAATATAATGTCATATATATATATATATATATATATATATATATATATATATATATGGTGGACTCTCTTATCATAAACGATAAATAAGGGTTGGCAGTAGATAATGCTCTTTGTCTTCTGCTTATGCACGGGATATATGTACTACATGCACTTGTATTGAACTATTAGCCGTCCAGCGACCGCCCAACTTGCCCTATGATTTGATAAATGTAGTCAGTTGGTTCTGCGGCACAACGCACTTTATCTCCTTAAAAACAGCATAGCTCATACAAGTGTCCTGTGTTCCACGTGTTAGGTTTTTGATCATGGCATGTTATTATAACACACACACACACACACACACACACACACATATATATATATATATATATATATATATATATATATATACATACATACATCTGCATATACATATATATATGCAGATGTATACATATATCTCCATATATATATATCTGCAATATATATTTATATCTGCAAATGTATATATGTGCATATATATATGCATATTTATATATATATGTATACATGCTGATTTTCATCATTCAATCATATTTTATTGAATACAAAAAATTGGTTTGCTATGAGAATTAGATTACATCATTTCGAAAATGTAGAACAATTATCGCAGAACAATGAAAAGCGAACCTAAAATATTGAAAATACAAATAAAAAACAAGCTTTACCGATATCTCAAAAAGTGATTTGTGAAATACTTAAAAATGATACAAAAACTAGAAAATATTTGATAAAGCTGGTGTTCTAATTATAATCAGAGACAAATGCTGCAGAATTTTCAAGCAATTTTCTGACTGACAAGAAAGAAACAATCTATAGTTTTAACGTCATTCTCACAAAAAATGGTGTATTTTGGCCAAAACAACTATATGATAATTGTTTTCCTGACAGTTGTTTTTGTAGATAAACATCGTGACAGGCCAAGTGATGGTGCCTTTCCTTCACATTATCAACTGATACAACATAGAAGACAACAGGAAGAAGGTCACAGGATAATTTTAAGGATTTCCAGACATTTTTCTGTGTTAAGCCTAATGCAGTGAATTCTTAAAAATGGCGTTCTCTAGTTGGCCTGATACTAACAAAGAAGCTTCGAGATAATGATCATATTTTTTTGTTCTTAATCATTCCACCATGCTGATGGTGGAAACGCCACGAGTAAGCAAGCATGGGGTCACAGTGAGAAAAATACTAGGTACAGGGAGTATTGAGAAAAAAAGTTTATAAATAAAGGGAATCAAGAAGATAGAAGATGGCTATTGATTTTGCATGTAAATCTTTGAAGATTGTAGCTATCAGAGAAGCAAGAAAACAAGGAATTCTACAGGTGGAAAGTGCAAGAAAAATCTTTAGCTATTTCAAATGTAAAAGATTGGAACGCGCTGGTTATCCAGTAACACACTTAAATTCATGTGGCTGAGGCACTCAGGAAAAAGCTCGTCCAAGCAGTTGCCATGACAATTTTAGAAAAGACAGAGGGTAGCCACGTAACATCGGTGAGAAAGTGACTGAATTCGTGAGGCCAAGTCAGTATCGATTATATTGCAGATACTTTACGGGATTTTGTCAAAAAATCGAAATGAATAGCAGGAGCACGTGGTATCAGTGTTCAATACACATAAGAATGGTAGATTTATAAATTTGCGAGATGGATTCTGACCTGACACAGTGACACAACCTTACTAGCGGTAGAGGCAATTATGGATTCAATGTAGTCGTTCCTCTTCAGATTGGTTGAAAACGCCAGGCCAAGAGGACGAAATGTGTTGCTATCCAGGAGACGAGCATCAATGATGGCGAGTAGGAACCGTTTTCTATGGTGGTTAATAGAGAACAGCATTGTCATGGGAGCATTACCATTTACGAGCCATTTCTTACATTGGTTAACCATTGATGAGAGGGTCATTTTCAAGAGCAGCAGCCAGGTTTAATTTGTCAATGTTGGAGGATTTCCTATTTAGATTATTGATAAATACATACTTGAGAACTGATGACACCAAGAAGATCATTTATGAAAATTAGAAACAGCGTAGGAACTAGAAGGTAACTCTGAGCGAAACATGCGTTCGTGTGAATGTATCTGAAAGCGTGCCTGTTCATTTCACGATTCGATAAGAATCGCTTTCAAGAAAGTAAGATCGACATCTAGAGCTTCGCCATTATTATCAAGAACTTCTGTACATATACATTGATGACCGTTAACACATCAGCAGTAAAACCGGTGAAATATAAGTATAAGTTTCTGCTAAGACAGTCGGTTCTCTGTGTTGGGCCAGAAAGTTTTTTTTCCGCTTGAAACAATCCTGCGCATATATAAATCTACCACCCGCCCGTGCATTGAATACTGCTGCCATATCTAGTCGGGTGCTCCTGCTATCCACATAGGTGTCCTTGATAAAATCCAACAGAGAATCTGTAATGTGATAGATCCCGACATGGCAGCTCGGGATACTCACTTTCTCACCGGCGCAATGTGGCTTCCCTACGTCTCTTCTACAAATTCTTTCACGGCTTCTGCTCCGATTAACTTAGCTCACTGGTGCCCACTATATATAAATTTACTCGAACCACAAGATTAGCAACTAGTTCCCACCATTTTACTGTGAAACCAATAAATTGTAAACGTAAATTCTACTTCAGCTTCTTTTCTCGCATTTCCCGCCTATAAAATTCCATTCTCTTTACTTCCCCGACAGATATGATCTCAAAGAAATTAAATGTAAAGTCAATAGTCATCGCCTATCTGACTAACCTGCATACTCTCTCTCTCTCTCATACTTCTTTTTCCGTCCACTCCACTCTCATCCTTCTCTTAAACATCTAAGACCAAGCTGTTGTCTGTCAACCATTACAGGCAACTACTCCTGCCTCCCATAAGCATGGACCAAGCGATTCTCCCGGAGAGTAATACATTACGCCTCCTCGGACTTACCCTGTCCTCAGACCTCAAATGGAACCAATATATTGAATCCATAGCAAAATCTACTGCTAAGAAGGTTGGGTCACTATGTCGATCCAGGATGTTTTTTCCACCTGAATCCATCCTGCATATATACAAGTCAACCATCCGTCCGTGCATGGAGTACTGCTGCCATTTATGGTCAGGTGCCCCTGCCGTTCTCCTCAGTGTTCTTGACAAGTTCCAAAGGAGAGTCTGTAATATGATAGGTAGTGATCTGGCGACTCGACTGCAGCCACTTCCCCATCGTCGAAATGTGGCCTCCCTTTGTCTCTTCTATAAATAATTTCATGGCTTCTGCTCAGACGAACTTAAGTCACTGATGCCTCCTCAACAGGTGTTTACTCATGCAACCAGACTGACAACTGGGTCCCACCCATTCACAGTCAGGTTAGACAAATGCAGACGATAATTCCACCCATGCAGCTTCTTCTCTCGCACTTCCCGCCTGTGGAACTCGCTTCCGTATTCTTGCTTTCCTGACGGCTACAACCTCCAGAAATTTAAATGCAAAGTTAATACTCATCTACTAACCACTGGACTCTAGCTCCTTCCCAACCCCGTATAACGTTCCCTTTCTCTCCACCTATGTATCTGTCATCGCACCTGCTTTCTCAGCTTTCTATTGTTCCTTTCTAACTAGTTTGTACTCCTCACTCTTTTCTCATTAATCTTTTTACATTTATGTAGCCCCCTGCACATCAGTGGCGTTTCCGTCTTGCTCGGGGTGAAATGATTAAAAAACAAAAACTTCCTGGCACCCCTATAACCTGTCACTTTTTCTTATAACATTCCTCCTATTTAAACCCCTGGAAAACAGTGGCAGTAAAATGCCTTGTTTGGGGCTATATGAAAAACAAGCAGCTCTATTGACTGGCAGATCACGAAATGTGAAATGCATTAACACTACAGCATTGCTTAGAGCCTCGAATACATTACCAAAAAGCTGAAAGAGGCTAATAGGGCGTGAGTTAGAGGGGTTATACAATTCACCATAGTTTTTAAAAACGGGAGGAATTCCAACTAGCTAGAAAGCAGGAACAGTTTGGAGAAAACTGGCGAGAGATCAAGGGCACATTTTTAGGATGTTGACTAGGTTGCTACCAAGGCTTGCTTTATGAAATATAATTTAGAAATGTTGTCTGTCACCAGAAACGATTATATGCATATATCAATCAGTTGGGCCTCTGTTCCTTGTGAAAAAACTGGTGTGAGTTACTCGAGACGATAATTTGCGACCAAAGCATTCAACATTGTCTTCTGTAAATGTGAGAACATCAGATTAATTGAATAGATGAGTACACATTTGCAGAATCATTAGTAATCTCTACAACAAAACTTGCAAGATGCTATACGTTATTTCATTCTATCAGCAAACACTAACTTCATTTGCGGCACACTTAGCAGAGAAAAAGAGGCATTTGTTGTCATTAGACATGTCACTCCGGTACAGCCGGAAAAGTGATTCATGTGGAAAATAGCGGCAGAGCACGTAGATGAGAAACAATGAGACGAACCTGCAGGAATTAAAGCATCGATACCGGCTTTCACCTAGGAGTCGGCATCAGAGGAACAAAAGCGCGTTTTTTCAGAGTCACTGGGAAAACGAAAGGTAAAGTCAACCATTTGCGGGAGAGATTGAGAAGTTCAGGGTTTGAATATCAGCCAGACCAGTGAGAGAATGGTTAAGACACTTGAAATGATGTGCATTAAATTTACCGAACACAATTATATTTGCAAAGAGATTTAGGGAAATAGCCTGGTCAGTATTTTCCGAAATACTATCTAGCAGCAACAATCATGAATGGAAGGGAAGCGGCAGAATGAGAAGTGATAACTGAATGAGTTTCGTAAAGATATACGGATACACATTTAAGAAGTGTCTGGAGATTCGAGAAGTTCTCTAGCTAGCAGGTGTTCGCGGAGAAACTTCCAGGCCATGCATTTGGATTTTAAAGTCTTTCTGAAAGAGAGAAAAGTAGTAAGTAATCGAGAAAAAGAGTATGATTGCAGAATTAGGATTACATTTGCAGAGAGATAGGATGTCTGGGGACTTTTCGAAGAGGAACGATTATACACTGCAAAAATTGGACGAATACCATGGATGTTGGAGAAAGAAATGTTGAAAAAATTGTGTTTTTTTTTGTGGGGGGGTCTTGTTTAGTTTTATATCTTTGATTGCTTTTAGTTGTGGGTAATTTCTTTTATATGGATTGGCCTAGGTTATTGAAGCAGTCGGTAGTTAAATGAAATATATAGGAAGAGAACTGGCGCAGACTACTGCATAGTATAGCATCAAGGTTGCTAAGCAGAGACACCCACCCACGAGCGATATGGCACTGAAAGAACCTTGATATCTTTTGACTGTTAATAAGATAAACTGAAACACATGCGATAATGTAGCGGTTATCGGTTCTCAAATGTCAGTCAAGACTACTGTATTCAGTATCTTAATCACACAGCTTGGGAAATATATTGTTTTTACCATTTCCCACTCGAAGAAAAACTATATTTTCTAAGACCGGGTTTACTGTTATGAACAATTGTTGCTGCTGTGTTACATTGCCAATCATTTTACTGTGCACATATCCACTAAATGATCTCTCTAAATATACATCAAACAGCGACAACTGTCAAGAGATAAAATTGTTTTGTTTGGAGGTAATCAAACCCTGTTTCTCGAACGAATTTTCATTTTCATTTTGTCAGACTGCCACTGCATGAATTCGAAAGTAGTGCTGTTTTTTTTAGAAAGAAATAGACATTCGCCATCTTCTACCGTAGTGGCATCCTAAAATAAAAGTTTATTTTTCAAAGGACCTCGGAACTATTCCCTAAAAGCAAGCATCAATATTTCATTCTTTCTAATAATTTTCTTCATGATAAAAGAATAATAGAAAAAACAAAAGTAAGTAGAAACATTAATTATTTTCTTAATAAAAATTAAAACTGTCCCAAATGAAATAGATAAGTATAGGCCGCCATTGATAAATATGAAAAGAATAGAGAACTAATGGATACAGAAAAGGCCTGAGAGACTAATCAGCACAGATTGTGATCGATCCATCGCTAGATGAATAAATGTGCCCAAGGTAACACCGATCGATGCATCGTTCTGAATATATTTGATTGATTGTTAGATATGCAGAGACAGAGATCGATAAATGTATACAAACAATGTATTCGTAGATACTTATATCAGAAATTCTATTCAATAAAATATTTACAAATACAATACACTGCAACAGTTTTGAGCTAACATACTTTTCCTTATATCTGCAAAAATGTGTGAAATAGGCTTCTAAATTAGACGCTTGTTTTGAGCAGTTGTTCTGAAGATATTAAGACAATTATGAGCAAAAGTTTTTCAAATTGTCTGGAGCAATATTTATTCAGATGTTTTAACTGTATTAAGCAAAAGTTTTCCAGACTGTCTTCAGTAATACTTCACACTTTCAGTTTGTCTTGAGCAATAGATTTTCACAATGTCATGAGCAATATTTCTTCAGATTTTCAGACTGTCTTAAGCAATATTTATTCAGACTACTTTAAAAAATAAATTTTCAGACTTCCTAGAGTAATAGTTATTTAAACTCAATAGAGGAATAGTTCTTAAAATATTCTTGAGCAATAGTTCTTTAGATTATCCTGAGCAATAGTTCTTCACATTGTCCTGAAAGCACGAATTTACACGAGATACTAGATTAGCAACTAAGTCACACCCTTTTACAGTTAAACAAATAAGATGTAACCGTAAATTCTACTCCAACAGCTTCTTTTCTCGCGCTTCCCGCCTGTGGAACTCCCTTCCACAAGTCTGCTTTCCCGACAGTTACAATCTCCAGGTGTTTAAATGTAGGGTCAATAGACACCTCCTATCACACTAACTCCCAACTATTCTCACAACACTCTCATCTACCCAACCCTCATTCTCGGTATCCTCACCCGCCTATCACCCACCCTCTGTTATTTCCTATATTTAATCATCCTTTCTCCGCTCTATGTAGCCCCCTGCACAGTAGTGGTAGTGACATGCCTTGCTCGGGGTGAAACGCTTACAAAAAAAAAAAAAAAAATAGTTCTTCAGAATTTCAAACTTGATTTTCAAACTTTTTAAACAACATTTCTTCAGATTTCTGTCTGTCATCTCTTTCTACTCTCACTCCACGCGAGGACCTATATATATACAAGCAGAATATCTCACTGCTACCAAAGAGCCCATTGGGACTCATTCCGCGATTTTCTGTGTGATGTCCCTTGGAACAAAGTCTTTAGTCTTCCCGTTGAAGGGTGTGCGGCTGAGGACTCTTCTTGGGTTAAGGCTGGCATTGAAGCTTTCATCCCATCCAGGAAGTTGATACTTAAATCACACTCATTCCCTTGGTTCTCCCCCGCTTGATCCCACGCCATCGCTTATCGAAATCATTCTTCCGGCTTTATTATAGTCACGCGTCGGACCATAACAGGCGCCTCTTTGCCTCTGCTCGCAAGGAGTGCAAGATACTTAAAGAAGCCAAGCTGTTGTTTGCAGCCACAATGAAGCAGCGCATAGCATCACGTAAGTCCGGTTCCAAAGACTACTGTAAAAGAGTACTAAACAATAGCAGACCCTCGATCCTCCCTCTAATCAACGAATTTGTGGTCGTTAATTCTACAACAGAAAAGGCTGAGTGATTCGCTCGCAGATTCTCCACCAACTTGACACTAGACTCTTTTGGAGTATCTGAACCTGACTTCCCACCCCGAACTTAGGCTTAACTGAATGACATTTACATCATCCTCATGGTGGTCTATAATATCATTTAAAACCTTGACCAACATAAAGCGAGCGGCGGCGACGGAATCCCAATCATTGTGCTGAAGAAATGTTCCCCTGAACTCTCCTCTATTCTCTTCAAACTCTATAACTACTGCCTCTCTGCTTCTTGCTTTCCTGCCTGCTGGAAGTCCTCCTCCGTGGTTCCAATATATAAAAACTGATGAACCCTCTGATCCCTCTAATTATCTCCTTATCAGCCTCCTACCGACATTTGGCAAAGTGTTCGAAGCCATCATCAACGACGAGGTAGTTCAACGTCTCACAGCCCACAAACTATTCTCTGACAAACAGTATGATTTACGCTTCAACAGGTCTACTGCTGATATGCTAACGACCATCACTGAATATATACACCAGGCTCTCGACGAGAACGACGAAGCCCGAACTGTTACCCTAGATGTCTCCAAAGCGTTTGACAAAGTCTGGCATGCTGGCCTTCTTCGCAAGCTGCGAGGTTATGGTATAACTGGGCAAGTGTTTGACCTTATCCAGGCATTTCTTTCAAATCGCAAATTAAGGTAGCATTGAAAGGACATGCCTCCCATTACTATCATACGAACGCGAGTGTCTCTCCAATGCTCTATTCACGGTCCTTTGCTTTTCCTTATCTACATTAACGATCTCCCAAAAGCAATAACATCCCAAGTAGGCATATAAGCTGATGACACTACAGTTTACTCTCGCATTAATCAAAAATCTACTGAGGCTGACAAAGCAAACCTCGCTTCCGAGCTTGAAAAGGACCTCCGATTCGTGGCGGATGGGATAAAAAATGGCTCGTGAATTTTAATGCTTCCAAAATGAAGCTGCTATCTATTAACAATCACAGGCAATCGCTCCTACCCCACTCCATTAGCATGGAGTAGGCTAGTCTCCCAGAAAGCAAAACACTGCGCCTCCCCGGCTTAAATCTGACAACAGACCTCAAGTGGGATAAATATATAGAATCCATAGCTAAATCCGAGGCTTAGAAAGTCGGTTCTCTGTGAAGGAAGTTTTTTTTTTCGCTTGAAACACTCATGTACATTTATAAATCTACCACCCGCCCGTACATTGTATACTGCTGCCATATCTGGTCGGGTGCTCCTGCTATTCACCTGGGTGTCCTTGCCAAGATCCATCGGAGAATCTGTAATGGAACAGATCCCGACTTATCAGCTTGGATACAGTCACTTTCTCACCGGCGCAATGTGATTTCCCTGTGTCTCTTCTACAAATAATTTCACGGATTCAGCTCCGATGACCTTAGCTCACTAGTGCCCCCTATACCTAAATTTACTCGAGCTACAAGATTAGCATTTAGTTCCCACAATTTTACTGTGAAACTAATTAATTGTAAACGTAAATTCTACTCCATCAGCTTCTTTTCTAGCACTGTGGAATTCTCTTTCATTTACTTGTTTTCCCGACAGCTATAATCTCCAAGAATTTAAATGTAATGTAAATAGTCATCTCTTATCTCACTAACCTGCATCCCTTCCCTCATGCTCCTTTCTCCGTCCACTCTACTCTTATCAATATTTCCATCCTTCTTTTACCCACTTCCTGACACCCCTATAACCTGTCACTCTTTCTCATAGGTTTCCTCCTATGTAACCCCCTGCAAAACAGTGGCAGTAAAATGCCTTACTTGGAACGATAAGATTATATAAAAAAATACCTTGGAATAGTATGAATGTATGCCTTTGAGGAATCTGGACTTGATAAAGAGAAAATTGAAGGAATTAGAATAACTCTCAACTGATGAACAGTATTTGAAAACCATATGTAAAAGTAATAGGAAACCAAATTATTCAAAAATTTCATACATGACATGCAACATTCATTTGATCCTTCAGTAGATTGCCGAAATCGCTTCAATCTGGACAGAAAACCAGCAACAAGACGACTTATGGACTAATATTTGTTTTTAGTATATACGGGTGATGACATGAGAAAGGTACTACAGTAACTGTGTAGAGTCAGCTATTAAATATTATAAATAAAATGTCATGAATAAGAAACATTTTCAGTCCAAGTAGGAAATCTTGTCAAAATTGATGAAAGAACTGACACAGAAATATACCGTTATATTTTGATCTATCATATAAAAAGCATCTAGAAATATATTTTTTTTATTTTCCTACATAACACACCAATCACAAACACTCTGAATATGCAGTAAAAGTATTTAAGGAGAGCAAAACACATGAATGAACAATCAGATATAGATCTTGCTACCCAGAAGCGGGTCCTTAATATTATTAAAGCAGTTGGTCATTATTTTGAAGGAGAAAGGAATAAAAAGCAGCCAACATCTAAAGAACGGTTTTGGAATGGGTTTCAAGAGGCCTGGAGAATTATTTCTTCGTACAAATTAAAGCTTGCCGTATAGACTGCAGGCTGCTTTGAGAAATAAAATTGTCAATACTAAAGTTTGACTTTTACATTGTAGATTAGATTTGTCGACTTACCAAAAGGTATGAACTTAAAATATAGTTGGATTTTTTCATATTACTAATATATACATTTAATAAATGTAGATTGTTCAGATCTACGTTTCAGAAATATTTCAGGACATACATCTCCATATATTTACGAGAACTCACATACCAAACACTTGCTCAAAACCAAATACTAATGCACATATATTAAATGTTTTTTCAGCCATTTCAAATTTACTTATCCTTCATGTCATTTCAATAAATTTCACCATCTTTACCAATTTCACACTTTTTTCTATAACTTAAATAACAGCAACGCTAACAAGACAAGGTCCCAAACTACATCCAAACCCCATTTGATCATTTACCAGGAAACATATGCATGAGTATCTTACTTCTTCTTCTATTATGTGCCTTGTCCTTTTAGGACGTAGGCGATCATGGCCTTCCACATCTCCCTATCCGTGGTAGCTCTGAGCATACTTTCTCCTGTAACACTACGCAACCCGCATTCTGTCATCCAACTGCTCAGGCCCTTCAAATATGTTATCCGCTGCTTTCCTCTGTCTCTTTTTCTCTCTATCTGGCCTTTTTGTATCAGATTCTTCAAGCCCTTCTTCCTCATTGCATGTCCCAGGAACTTTAGTTTTCTCTTTTTGATGCTCAATGTTCCCATCCTTTCCAAAACATCATCATTGCTCACATGCTCGGTCCACGTTATCCGCAGCAACCTTCTGTAGAAACACATTGCAGTTGCTTCAAGTTTTTCCTTCGTCTTTGATGATATTGTCCAGCATTCACTGCCATATTGATCTCACTACGAGATGATAATGATCTACAAGTGGCTCATCACCCTCCAGTATCACGAAGTCAGTTTCTTCCCTTTTAATGTGTCCACATGATTACAATAATTTTTTTTATTACAATCCTGAATGACCACAGACATAGTTTAATAGAACTGTTTGATATTCATATAATTCCGCCAATATATTCTCCTGATAATGAGCTCTTAACTTTTGGTTGTTTACTGATAATCTCACTAGCTTTCTTTGATCTATTTTGTCAAATTTCAAAAGTTTGATTGTTTTTCTGGCACACAAAATGTTCCTTATAGCAGTCTGCCTCTTCTAGTTGAATTTTGCAGCATATTCCAAATTCTTTGGAAATTACATGATGATATCTTCTTTTTCACATTCTAGTAACTGTTCATCCATTTCTCTAAATTAATTCTTACAATTTTGAGACTTAAATCAACTATGATAAAAACAGAAGTTGAAATCTTCAGAGTTTACGCCGAGTTTGATCATTTAACATATGAAATAAGCATGTGTATCATAATCCGGATTACGTAGTATCAAGTCGTTAATGACACGTGTAATTATTATTTATATTATCAGGATTTGTTCACATCACTGTCTTCCCTCGTGCTGCATTCATATCAGTATAAGTACTTTCATTACAGTCTTGAATGACAACAGCCACTACTCTCAAAGCTACTGTGAGGAATGCTTACATTGAGTAAATTGTCTTTTACCTAAGCGGGTGAATTCATTAGTTTGTCTTTGCAATCTATATGTTAACTTGCTATAGAATCCTGCTTATCTTATGCAAGCTATTTCCATATCAACCCAATATAACGCATAAGAGACATCCATGATAACATTTTGGTGATGAATAACTCTAAGAGAAGTAAGAAATAGCTGATTTCAAAGGTTTATACCGGAAGGATAACGATTAACAAAGATTGTAGTGATAGAGAAAGCGTCCTGTCGGGAGTCCTTCCCAAACTTACTTTTTACTATTGGAATACAAATAAAACTTGTGTATGTGGTATACAGAGTCCCAGATCTAAATGCCAGATACTAAGGAATGTAGCTTGCCCTGAAGACACTTTTAAACTCTATCAAGAAAGTTAAAACTGAGCAGCTCCAGACCAGCTATAGCAATACTATACCATTTTCGGTTTGATCAGGCTATATAAGTGTTAAAGTATTGCAGAGAAGTACTGGACCCATAGAATAAACCAATTCGCTTTACATTATATTTGGCAATAGATAGGGTATATTTTCTTCTTGTGGTTTGTGGATTTATTGTCGTAAAATGTGCCAAATTACGTTGACATGAGTAACAAAAAACCAAAGCATACAAGCATCAAGGTTGATGCTAAGATTAGAGCTAATTTTGTATCTACATTTACTAGTTGAGTTTTTATGTTTACGTGCAAAATCCCCCGTGCATCACAATGCAGTTTTTTTCTGATGATAACCCTAGTTTGAATAGCGTCATCGTCTATTTGGCAGGATCAAGACTTCTTGATGTTATCGTCTGGAGAAAAGAGCTTTCATAACTGGGAGTAAAGTTTCATAACTGGCTGTAAAGTTAATAAACTGACGCTGCCTCGCTATTGTTTCACTATCTGTAAGCGTGACAGGATATATATATATATATATATATATATATATATATATATATACGATGTTCTTTAATATAATTATTATTAAGAGAATTATCTAGTGTTCTACATTTATTTAAGACAATAACAAACTTAAAGAAAAGTACTTATATCTCGAATAAATGTATTTACATTTTGATTAAAATTATATACGTCGTATTGAATAATACTATACAAGTATCTTAATGAAAATAAGCAGGTATCAATTAACGGTACCTATACCGAGAATAAAGACTCATATACGAGGACTGATAAAAAAAAGGATCATTATGACACTGTTCCCTTTGAAAACAGAATGCGGTACTGGTTGGTATTTGCGCCAGAAAAGAGACTATAGTAACAATTCAGAGTGTTTGGGCGTCAATCTGCGAATAGTGCGGACTATTTGGAAATATCTTGATGATATATCCACACTACATTATGGTGTTCGGAGTGATCATTAGTGATGGAGACGTTATGCTACCATGCATAATCCAAGAGCGGCTCATACTCAACACGGAAAATACTTCAACAAGTGTCTTGAAAAATTAGTACAGCCCTGGGTCAAGAGGTTGGCTGCTGAAATACTTTATATTTGTCAATATAATTCTGCACCATGCCAGAAAAGTAGAAAAACCCAGTGATGGCAGTCAGACAATTTCTGCAACCACATTAGCCCTTACATCTGGCCACCTAACTAGTGTTTTTGAGAGATTGACAGTTTCTCATGCCAAACCACCGATGCTGTCCAAAAGAAAAGGCGGATGGCAGGTTCTCCTTACCAAACCACCGATGCTGTCCAAAAGAAAAGGCAGATGGCAGGTTTTGCCAGCATTAAATTGAATATGACATTGAATTTTTTTTTATGGACTGCCGCTTCGGATTTGAATAAATTCTCCCTCGTCTAGTCTGCTTTTCAACCATAGCTGCAGAGCCTGGACTATATTAACGTTTGGTAAATCATGGACCTTTCTTCAGATTGTGTCAAGAATCCCGTTACATACCAAGATCAAGATTTCATGGACTTACGAATGGTACATTTATAAATTTGCAAGCGGCAGTCTGGAGAGGAAACATTGCATGGCATAACATAGTGAAACAATAGGGCGCCGATTTGTTCAATTATTATTGATATATTACCATAAAAAAAAATTGATGCTCGTGTATTTTAACGTCGTATGAGTAAGTGAAATGACCTTCTCATCAATGACTAAAAAGATGACACCATTATTAAAAACCTAAGCCGATGATAAAAGGCCAGTGACGAGGCGCTCCAAATACACAGTTCTGTATTATTAAATAATTATTTATTTATCTATCTATCTATCTATCTATCTATAAAATAGAATCCTTAGTACTTGGTCAGGTAAATTCCACAGCATGCAACAATGAATGGACCCAAATAATAAGAGAGCCGCTGAATATCATATTACCAATGGGTTTATAAAAATATCCAACTTATGTTCTTTATATATATATATATATATATATATATATATATAAAGAACATAAGTTGGATATTTTTATATATATATATATATATATATATATATATATATATATATATATAATTTATTTGATAATAGGGAATAGATACCTTACCACGCAAAACTTTTCATATTTATAAATAATTGTTTAATAATAGAGAATTTATACCTTACCACGCAAAACTTTCGTCCTCTTTCTCTTTCCTTCTATTGTGATAATTAATACTACCTTTCTTCTCCATCCAAAGACAATCCTAGTGAATACATACATAGATGCATACGTAAATACGAATATACTCTTTCAACAATTACTACTACGAACATTTTTTACAAACCTTGATACCCATAACTTTATGGTTGAACAGGAACTCTACTCTTAACTTCTTAATAATGTTTCTAATTCTTTTCTTTTAATATATTTCTATTTTAACATACAAAATGTATATTTTATTATTACATTATTCCACACAATTCCACATATTCAAACCTGTCGACAAACAACCTTCTGATGATAATTTGTAATAATAAAATTCTGATGATAATTCTAAATAAAAATTGTAAGCTGTAGAGAATTTAGTTATATATGGCACGGCCGAATCAAAAAAAAAATTAACCATCCTTCTACAGCTACAGACAAAAGGTCGGGAGAAGTGAGTTGGTTAAACATTGCAGCATTGATTTGAATCACAAATACTTTACCGAAACATAAAATTTAATAAAAGCAATAGTTAGAGGGGCTAGAGGGTTCACCAGAGTTCTTAAAAACAGAAACTACAGATGAGAACTTCCAAAAATCAGGAAATTAGAATTCACAAACTCAGTAGTTGTAGAGTTCAGCGAGAACTTGAGCCAGCACAGGGGCACATTTCGTTAGGATGATGACTTGTATTCCATCATGCTTGCCTTAGAAATAATGTCCGAGACAGAGAGAGGGTTATGCATATATTGCTCAGTCTTCTGTTACAGGTGTGAAAACGGGTGTGGGTTAATTTAAACGAGTCAAGTGTCTAGCTGGACAAGACTTTAAGAGCAAATTATTCAACCTTGTCAATTGTAGATGTGAGAAGTTGGGCATTTTTTTATATAATCATATCGCCCCAAGCAAGGCATTTTACTGCCACTGTTTTGCAAGGGGTTAGATAGAATGAAAGTTATCAGAAAGAGTGACAGGTTATGGGGGTGTCTTGAAGTGGGTAAGAGAAGGATGAGAATACTGATGAGAGTGGAGTGGAGGGAGAAAGAAGAATGAGAGAGAGAGAGAGAGAGAGAGAGGATGATGCAGGTTAGTGAGATAGGAGATGACTATTGACTTTACAGTTAAATTATTGGAGATTTTAGCTCTCGGGGAAGCAAGTAAATGGAAGGGAGTTCCATGGGCGGAAAGTGCGAGAAAAGAAGCTGTTGGATAGAATTTGCGTTTACATTTTATTGGTTTCGCAGTAAAAGGGTGAGACCTAGCTGCTAATCTTGTGTCTCGAGTAAATTCATATATAGGAATATATGAATTAAATATATGATTAAATGGAGGGATTGAGGGTTTACTGTTGTTCACCGCACTCTTGCAGAGCTGCTAGTAATCACTAGAGACAACAACACTGCATCATTTATGGTCCGTTTCTATTCATTGCATTGATAATCATAAAATGCACTGAAAAGGAATTACATTGAAAAATAATGTCCATTTTGTAGAAAGAATAAGTTCATTAAGAATTTCTTGTACAGGTGGGTTGCCAATCAAAGCTAGAGTGTAATATGGTCCGCAACTAAACTGGTGGTAGGGGAGAGGAATTTATCATTTTAAGATTAGTGCAAAGGCCTCGGCACTACTATCTCATTTTCGCGCCGCTAATCGCCCTACAATGCGTACATCCTTCATATTGCACCTAATTTTCATATATTTTTTCTTTTTCATTTTACAGGCATTTATATAAAACACACACACACACACATACGCACACACACGCATACGCACACACATAGACAATATTTCAAATATCTTGTCACACTCAGAGATAATCGTTTGTAGATAAATGTTGTATGAATATAAAACCCAACCGTCCATAGTGACTGTTGATTGCACGTCCCAAGTTATCTCTCAGATCATGTGAAGAGTTTTTTCCTGTATTTTGGTATTGTGTGTGTTAATTGCATTGGTAGGTTTTTGTTTATCTTTTTTGCTTGTTCGCAATTTGTTCTTATCTAAGGTGTTGGGTCATCTAGTATGTTGTGGTTCGTTTTCTTTATATATATATATATATATATATATATATATATATATATATAAAGAAAACCAACGTCAACATACTAGATGACCCAACACGTTATATATATATATATATATATATATATATATATATATATATATATATATATATTACTGTTGAATTGCGGTGGTATTTAGTGCTAAGCCTCGTTTTTTTGTCAGTCATTTACTGATAAATAATATATTTTTGCAATGAGGTTTTATGCCATAAAGTTTTTGACGGCAGACAGAAAAAGGCCCTGAAACATATATATATATATATATATATATATATATATATATAGTGTATCGAGATTATTTTAAATAACATATTTTGTTAACAGACAATAAATGTCTATCATGCTTTTTTACGAGCCTTTCTAAACATCGTATTTTGACTTTAATTTTTGCTGAAAATAAGTACAAAATTGTCCAACATTTGGATATATTTTATTAGGCTGATTCTAAGCTACGACTCAGATGAACCATCTTCAGAGAAAATACATAGACGGTAACATAAAGACATCCACCATGAAAGATTATTTTATCTGTGTTGACATAAAACATTGCTACGCAACGATAACAGTCACCGAATAGCAGATGCAGGTCGTATATTTTTAATGCGGTTCTATGACGTCACACCACGTGAGTCATCGAAATGTAAACAACAAAACAATATGTCTAAATGCAATTTAATGTGTTGTGACTAGAATGAAAAGTGATTTTATTGAGTTTGGGTTGCTTTTATTTAATGTAGATGGCCTGCAATATCTGAAGGTTCTTTTTCTGTGTTTTCTTTTTCTGTGTGAGTATTTTTGTGCTATCAACTAAACTTTTAAGAAGTTTAGTTACAGTGAGAGAAAAAACTGTACGGGGGATGACGAAAAAAGATAAGATTTTTTTATTTCTTCAAACATTTATATGTTGGCTGAAATGGACGCCTCGTGTTTATTCTAAATAGACTGTATTATGTCTATTGGCTTGTCCACTCAAGAAATTTCAATGAAGTGATATCCTGTGAGAATCAAATTTTCTAGGCTCTTTTTTGACTCTAATTAAAAGTATCCATTTTGTTCGTGTTTTCTTTTAAACTCGGTTCGTTCTTCCTATGTTCGGTCTATAGTATTCTTATCATCCTTCTGTGAAACGATATTTCTATAAATCTCATGCATTTTTCTACGATCTTTTTCCATTGCGGTCTAACACTTTTTTTCGTTTGAAACGAAATTTTTAGGGCCCTTAATAACATGTTTGCAAGACATTTTTCACTATCCCAGTGATCATTCATATTTCGGTGTTACATATTTCGTCTTAATTTAAAACATAACGTAATTAAATTTTTGAACTTGATTGTGATATCTACAATTGAATTGGTTCTGTACATGTTCGAATCTTTCCTTGAATTCCAACCATAAATTAAATCTTTTTTATAATTTGTTTATTCAATTTTGCTTCTTTGTGTGAGCCGCATTTCTAAGCTTTTTAAGTGATCATAATAATACGCGTAGGAATTCTATTGCTCTCAGAATAATCTGACTTGAACAGGTCTTTTTTTTTTTTTTTTAATCATATCACTCCAAGCAAGGCGATAACGCCACTGATGCGCAGGGGGCTACGTAAGGGTAAAAAGAATGGAAAAGAGAAAGCCGGAAACCGCATCTTAAACAGGAAACAAGGTATGAGCCTCTTCACCTGTTCAATAGATGTGGGTGGAGTGTGAACCGGGCGATAGTTTAGTCTATCTACTCCAATTGGAAAAAAAATAAATAAAAGAGTGAAAAAGACTTGAAAAGGGAGAACCGGAAACCGCATCCTAAACAGGAAACAAGGTATGAGCCTCTTCACCTGTTCAATAGATGTGGGTGGAGTGTGAACCGGGCGATAGTTTAGTCTATCTACTCCAATTGGAAAAAAAATAAATAAAAGAGTGAAAAGACTTGAAAAGGGAAAGCCGGAAACCGCATCCTAAACAGGAAACAAGGTATGAGCCTCTTCACCTGTTCAATAGATGTGGGTGGAGTGTGAACCGGGCGATAGTTTAGTCTATCTACTCCAATTGGAAAAAAAATAAATAAAAGAGTGAAAAGACTTGAAAAGGGAAAGCCGGAAACCGCATCCTAAACAGGAAACAAGGTATGAGCCTCTTCACCTGTTCAATAGATGTGGGTGGAGTGTGAACCGGGCGATAGTTTAGTCTATCTACTCCAATTAGTTTAGTCTATCTACTCCAAAAACATAATTTTCTTACATCTCTTTCTAAATTTGTATATTTGCTTATTTAGTTAATTATTACGCAGGCGTTTTGTTAGCAGTATATGTTCTGGATTATTTTAATATGCTTACCAAATATATTAAACTTATCGAGTTGTTAAAACAATTTTTGTGGCGTATTATATGAATGCTTTTCCGTAATTCATGTAACGTAGATGTTCTTTCTTTTGCATTTGTAGCGCTTTTTCTGAAAGAAGCTCTGTTAACATGATTTCTTCTGAAACAATAAAATATATCTTGATATTAAGATAATCGATTTAAATGAGAGAGAAAAGCAAAAAGTCCCCAAATCTTTTTTTCAAAGAAAATGATATAAGGGGGATAAAATACATACAAGTAATCAAAACCCAATCTGAAAGAAATATAAATAGACAAAAATATCAATTGAGAAAAATATTTTTAACTTGGCTTGGATTCTTAATCCCAGACAAAAAAAGCCTTTTTATAAACAGTTACCTGATTGTGTCGCTCTTAACCGCACTTTTACGATGAAGTCACAAAATATTAATCTCTCTCTATCTCTCTCTCTCTTTCTCTCTGCCCATCTTTGCTAGTCTTAAAATCAAGCTATTGCCTACAAAAGGTAGCCAGATATTTTTTTCGGAAATTGACTTTCACTTCGTTTATTTGAATCAGTCATATCACCTTTTGCAACATGCCATCTCACCAGAAAAGCAAGCTGTGTTTCCGTCTATTGTACAACAGAGAATCACGATTCTGCAAACATAACTAGCTTCTAAATTAAAATCATGATCAGGGGCATGCGAACTAGGTGACATTTAAAAAGTTTTTAGGTTGACTCTAAAACCCAGCAGTGAAAGGAATTTTTGATAGTTGTTTCCATCTCACATGAACGTTCATTAAAATTTTAGATGAAACCTTTCTATATAACGGCCGGTTTTCAGAGAGGCAAGCTTGAACCCAATGGAGTCTTTTGTAGTTGTCACATTAGCAATAGAAGTATTCGTTTTTGAGTAAGCTGCAGACCTTCCTAATATTCAGGCCTATAAAATTTGGAAATAATTACTGGATCTTTTTTCCTATAAATATGTGTTAATGTACGATAATATTTCAAGAGAAGCAACGCAATAATATGCCGAAGACAAAAGAGGTTACTGAGTGCAAAAGAATAACGGGAAAATGACATCATTATTAAGAACAATGAACAATAAACCAACAGGGATTAAGACAACAAAAGAGGATGATTAACATTGGATTTATATTATTGTAGATTAAAGTTAACTGGAAAGCAAGAGGCTGGAAAGTAGAAATGATTGTGAAGAAATTGTTAGCATAGAACTTACGGTTACATCCAACCATTTAAACTGCAAATTGATGAGATACGGAGGGGAGTTTAGTCCGTCAATCAGTTAAGTGCTGTACGTGATATGAACTTGGATGAGCATAACCCTTCCGATCCATGACTGACTAGACAGAAAATGTTCTCGCAGTAGTTTGCCATTTCTTTCTGCAGTAGACTGGTTGCCAAATAAGGCTATAGAACCTATTCCGTCCTGCTATTTAACCCTATTTAACTGGAGGGAAAAAGATGCATTCATACCATACCCAAAAGTCTTTGCGCGTAAGTGAATGCAACGAATTCGAACTCGGCTCTCCAATTTCTCATTCTGAACTAAAGCATATCTCCAGTTTAAATTCGTAAAGATGACATTTAAATTTGAGATAGAAATTTCTTGCCTTTCTTGTTCACCATTAAAATATGAGTAAATGTTGTGTCATCAGTGTAAATGGTGATTTGAGAACTGATGTCACCAGGAAGATAATTGATAAAAATTATACAAAATACAAAATGATTTAGAAGAATGGTAGTTCAAGAGAACTGTCGTTATCGATTTCATAAAAAAAAACTGGATTAGACCAAAACTTCCTACAGAAAGTGAATATTTTTTAACTTGTGAAGAATACCAGCATAAAAACCCTTTCCGAAAAATAACAGACATCGAAAACAACAGCTTTAGGTTCACCATTCTTTTCTTAAGCTGAGACTCAGCAATATCCTTCAACACAATAGCATATTGAGAGAAGAGAATGCCCTATTACCTGCGATGTGAGATGCTTAACCATTTCGGATACTTTTCGGATGAATCGTTATTGTTACCTTCTCTGTGAGTTTCAAGAGTAGCCAATTCCCATGAAACGTGCAGTATTTAATCACTAATCCGATGAACATAACAACATTATACAACTATTGCAACAGCACTCATCAGTAGGGGTGTAGGTTGTTATTTAAAGACGAAATTGGAAATGAAAATTTTCAAAACTGACAACTTTTTCAATTTCACTGTAGCGCTGATATCTATTTCTATTATAATATATATATATATATATATATATATATATATATATATAATCTATCGTTTTCGTTATTTCTTCTTCTTCTTCTTCTTATTATTATTATTTTTATTAGAGATACTTATTTTTGCTCACTGAAACGAAACCGCTTTTCTGATGTAGCTTTTTATATTGTCTTCGCTCGCAATCAGAATGGAATGGTTCATTAATTATCTGATGTAATGGCAGCATTTAACAAACGAACTAACTTAACAGCTAACAGAAGAAGAAAAATAAGATGTAGAGGAGAAAAAAAACGGTGGGAGAAATAAAACTGAGCAAAGAGAGAAAGAACACAACAAAAACGGAAAGAACGGAAAATCGTTTTCCTCATTCGAAAAACTGAAGAAACTGTGGAATATTCGTGCTAAACTCCTGACCATTATAATTAGTGTTCGTCGAACCGTCGTCAAAAGTCTACAGGCGAAATGTGCACTTTCGTAAAAGTTTATGACTATTATATTTACTACTGAATAGTTGATACTTTTTGTCGTCAAAAGTAGGAAAGCAATTTCTAAATAATTCAAAAGTGAAATCGAATAAAATAAAAGGGGATAAAATTCGGAAAGAAATGCCTCAGAGTTTCGTATTGACTTTTTACTTTTAGCCGACGATCAAATTAATTTTCCATACCTACGCACAATTTTTGCATGCATCGATGCGATTTTTATGCTAGGATGTCGGACTTGTTTCGGGCTTACAAGTAAAATATGCACATAAAAGTTAAATTATATTGTCAAATGCAATTCTTAACCAATTACGATTTTAGAATATATATATATATATATAGTATTATTTATTACTTTAATCTTCATCCTTGTTTTTTATTTTTTGTTCGAAAGTTTGAAGAAAATGTAATGCATAAGCACACATAAATGTACACATATTATCCTACGTATATAGCACGACTCGCAGGTTCCTGCCCTATGCAAACATCCATTATTATGATCCATTATTATAGATCATTAATGTATTAATAAAATAGATATATGATCTGTAAGTAGGTAGATTGGGTAACACACACCTTAGAATTTAAACAAGAGCCGTAGAATTTGTTAAGATATAACCGTAAGTTCTATGCTAACAATGTCTTCACAGTCCTTTCTAGTTTCCAACCTCTTGCTTTGCAGTCAACTTCGATCTTCAGCAATATATCGATTGTCTAAACCAACCGCACACACACGCACCCCCCCCCCCACACACACATATATATATATATATATAGTAATATTTTTATCTTACAATATATATATTACTCTGGTCATGTATCGAGCAATTTTAAAATGAATGCAATGAACTGAGGATTGTTATTACATTAGTTGTTAATATTAGTAAGATATAATATATATATATATAATTTAACTTTTTAAAAAAAATTATTATAGTTGATATTGCGACACGGAAACTTCTATATCATCTAATTAGCGCCCTATGAGCCGTTTGCCTATATTCGGAAAAGTGTTCTAGATTATCAATGCTAAGATAATTCAACATCTTACTGCCTATAAACTATTCTCAGACAGACATTATGGATTCCGTTTTGCCAGGTCTATTGCCGATATGCTAGCCACCATCAAGGTGTACATATACCAGGCCCTCGAAATGTTCGGCGAGGCTTGTGCTGTTGCCCTGGATATCTCCAAGTCTTATGATAGGGTTTGGCAGGCTGGCTTTCTGCGCAAGCTACAGGGCTATGGTATCACTGTATGCTTGCTTGATCCGATCCAATCTTTCCTATCTAACCGCATAATGAATGGTGTCTTGAATGGGCATTCCTCCACATCCTTCTGCATGAATGTTGCTGTCCCCCAGAGCTCTATCCGACGCTCTTTCTAATCTTCATAATGATCTCCCAGACCTGATCAAATTTCAAGTAGGCATCTACGAAGATGACACCACCATTTAATCCCGTATCAGTAAGAAATCCGTCGATGCCGACAAACGTAACCTCGCTGCTGACCTTGAAAAAGACCTCCACTCTGTGGTGGACTGGGGTATGAAGTGGCTCGTAAATTTCCATGCTTCTAAAACGAAACTCCTACCTTTCAACCATCACAGGCAATCTATATTGCCCCCCACCATAAGCATGGATCAAGCGAGTCTCTCTGAAAATAATACACTGCTCTTCCTCGGCTTTACTGTATCTTCCGAACTCAAGTGGAATCATTACATTGAATCAATAGGTAAATCCATTGCTAAGAAGGTTGTGTCACTGAGTCGGGCCAGGAAGTTTTTCTTCACTTGAATCTATCTTGCACATATACAAATCAATCATTCACAAGTGCATGGAAATACTGTTGCCATATCTTTTCAGGAGCCTCTGCTGTTCGTCGTAGTGTTCTCGACAGGCTCAAAAGAAGAATCTGTAACATGATTGGTCCCAGTCTGGCAGTTCGATTCCAGCCAATTTCTCACTGCGAGATGTGGCTTCCCTCTGTCTCTTCTATAAATATTTTCATGGCTTCTGCTCTGGTGCTCTCTCTACAAGAATTGACTCGAGCAACCAGACTGGTTATAAGGTCCCACTCCTTTACAGGTAGATCAAGCAAATGCAGACGAGAGTTCTACTCCACCAACTTTTTCTCGCGCTCCCCGCCTGTAGAACTCCCTTCCATATACTTGCTTTTCTGACGGCTACAACCTCCAGGAATTTAAATGCAAAATCAATTCCCATCTCTTGTCAACTTAACTCCAGTCCTTTCTACATCACCCCGTGTATCTTGCTCTTTTTCTTTGCCTCTACCTTCGCAACTGTCTTCGCTCCTGTGTTCACATCTTTCTCTTTCCATTTCACACCTTGTAGCTGTTTCGTCTTTCTCTTCACTCTCCTCCCGCCTGAAACCTTAACTCTTATATTTAGTCTCCCTGCACATCAGTGGCGGTACGGTCTTGCGCGGGGTAAAATGATGAAAAAAGAATTAAGATTTTTACCTCGTTATCAGGCATTGTTATCTTATTTTTATGAAAATGATTTTTATTTGAATATAAAAAAATCGTTTCTTATTTATTGATGTGAGAAGACAAAAATTTATGTGTGTGCACAAATTATCTGACCAGAATAGAGATCCTCTTTAAATTTGAAAACGGTTATATTTTTGGAGAATATATGATTTTTTCTTTCAATCTTAATGCAAGTGTCTTAGTCAATCAAAGGCCTTTGTGTAGACAGCGTTTTCGTTGATGAATACTTTATTGTTACAAGATTATTATCGTAGTTTTCTCTGTATCACATCTTTTTCTAAAACAACAAGAAAGAAATAAAACATTTTTTTAAATTTTGATTTAACTGAAATGGACTAATATATATTATTCAACTATTACATTAGCCCATGAGAAAACTATTACAAAATTGTACATTTTGTTTCAATATTGAAAGAACAATGTTTCATCGGCCATTAACAATTATGGCGATTAATGCTATTATTTAAATTTTCAGTTCATGAAATATCACTGAAGATTCAGTTTTTGGAACATTTTCCGTACAAGGTAAAAAGATTTTAATGAAGAACATAAGAAGGAGAAATAAAGAAAAGAAGAAATCAAGAAAAGTAAAAAAGACGAAAGATAACAAATTTTAAAAAATCATAAGAAATTAACACTACTATAGAAAAGAAAACAGCAAAAAGAGAGAAGCATAAAGATTCCATAAATTCAACCAAATCCAAAGACTGCAAAATTCAAATATAAAGACTCAAATATACAAATATAAAAATTCAAATATAAAGACTCAAAAATTCTAATATATTATTAGAATAATAATATTGTAATATTGTAAAATATTACAATATTACGGGTTGTAATATTGAAAAATTAAGGAAAATATTTTTAACTGCATTTTTGATGGGTGTTTTTATTCGGGTTGGGCGTTCTGGTTGATCTATACTGGGTGCGTTGTTCGCCATGTGTTATACTATTTTTGCCGGCCGTTCGACTTGATATTGATCGGCGATTTATATGGTTGTGTGGTTCTCTACCCGACATTGGTTTTCGCGGGGTCAGAGATTTATAAATAGTTAAGAAACTATGTGGAAGGTGACCCTTGAGTATCATAGTTATTAGTTGTTGGGTTAGGGTTAGGGTTAGTTGTTGGTGCTATGGGGGAAACGTGTTGGGCTTGGGTCGAATGATTTGTATTGGTGTGGGCTCTGTCGCATATTGGCGTGATAATAGACGTCGGATTAGATGCCTCATGGCTATTTAGGTTGGCGTTATGTGTTGGGTTCGGTGCTTGCAAAGTGTTATTGTTGATATGTGCCAGATTTTGTACCTGGGGAAGAGCTTGTTAGAGAGTCCGAGTCGGATAAGAGTACCCATCAAATATAGACAAATTAATGTCTAAATATTAGTGTATGTGAATTTTTATATATATATATATATATATATATGTGTGTGTGTGTGTGTGTGTGTGTGTGTGTGTGTGTGCATATATGTATATATAAGCGTACATCTGACCTTTTGTACTAGTAGACATATTGCTATTTGCTTTACTTACTGATACGTATGTAATTGTATTCATTTACTTTTATGTGTGTGTATGTCTTACATGTATGTGTATATGCTTTTGTATGGGTATATGTGTATATATATGTGTGTGTATATATACGTATGTATGTATGTGTGTAAATGTGTATATATTTATACTTGTATGTATGTATATTCAGATGTCCATGTATGCACGTCTATATCTATATACATGTATGTTTGTGTATGTGTGTTTATATGCATTTGTATATGTATGTGTATATGTATTTATATATGCACGTAGATAGATAGATAGATAGATAGATAGATGTAATTTTGTTGTCTTGGGTTCCTCGCTTTTTTGATCGTCTAACAAACTGTTTTAATTTTTTATTTAAAATACTGTATATATGCAGAGATGCGTATATTGATGAATTTTTGTGAAGGTGGGATGAAATTTGGGAGGAATATTTGTTGTCGTGCCGCCTTTTATACAAACACAGACATAAATCAACATTTGTACAACCATTGACGTGCGCAGAGACACACATACATGTGACCTAGACAACTGGGGCCTACAGGCATAACTTCATGTGACCGATATGGAGCTTAGCATATATATGTACATGTGTGACGTTTTTCACATGTATACGAATTTAACTTTAGCCAGTGTTTTTGCGTAAGTACATATTTAATTCTGTTTATTAGTTCATGTATTGAAATATGATTATGTCTATCCCGACCTCTTTCATCCAGGGCTGGTCACATTATGAATTCGCCTTGCCTGTATCCAATATGTAGCAATTTAGTCTGTTTAAAAGTTAACGGACAAACTGACAAATAAACCACATCACTTGACAAGAAACAAGAAGTGTCGAAACCAAATAGCTACTTTTGTAGTTATATTTTAACATACGCATGTTATAATTTCTGAATATATATATATATATATATATATATATATATATATATATATATATATATATATAATAACTTTAAATGTTATATTGGTGGATACACATATTTGAGAAGACGCTCTGTTTATATATTAAACTGTATATTTATATATTTTTAGTCTATCAGCTTTCATATTTGAGAACTCTTATTAATTGAAAAATATATGCTTTATTTCAGGATTAGAATCTGTCAAGGGACGCAGGCTCGTATCGTACCGGATTTCAAATATATATATATATATATATATATATATATATATATATATATTTGAAATCCGGTACGATACGAGCCTGCATCCCTTTACAGATTCTAATCCTGAAATAAAGCATATATTTTTCAATTAATAAAGCATATATTTTTCAATTAATATATATATATATATATATATATTTGAAAGCACAGAAAGGTATTATTACGAAAATAATGTTGAAACAAATCATTTTATATATATATATATATATATATATATATATATATATATATATATAGCAAATAAAAAATGATTCGTTTCAACATTATTTTTCATCGATACTCGTATTTAAGTAAATAATCTGTTCATAATCAAACAGTATTAAATATTCATTTTACCGGCCTGATTATTTACTATAAATTTTTATTACGAAAATGTGTGTCATTCGACAGGAATCGTCCCTGCGACTCCTATCTACATAGTGACTTCCCCTATGTGATCTGACGCGTCTCAGACCTCTCGACCACGAATGACGATCAGTCTAAACGGAAATTAACGAATAATAAAATTATAAACTACGAAAATTACATATATTGTATGGCCATTTAAGCGAGCCTCCTTGCTTCTTCAGCAACAAATTTGTTTATTCAAATACTGAAAAAATAATGTACGGGAAGGTAAAAAAGATAAAGGGAGGTAAAAAGCGAGCAGATTATATTAGAAGGTCGTCGTCCAGACATTGATACGGAGGGTAGGAAAGAAGAGAGAGAGAGAGAGACGCCGAAATTAATATGAGCTTAGATCACTGAAAAAGACTTTTAGATTACATATGTGCTAAGAAATAAAAAATTAAAATTGTTACCTGAATGGAAGTGGAGAAAAGGGAAAATGGAAAGGAAAAGAAAAAGCAAAAATAAAGGGGTAGGCAGAGAAAGACTTAAACTAAAGATAGGGGATGATAACTTTTTTGTACTGTATTTGCATAATAAATAATTTTTGCTAAATAAGCGAGGCTTCCTCGTCGAAATTGCCTTACAACATATGTAATTTTCATAGTTGGCGCTGTAAATAGATAATACTACTTACATCAAACTCTCAACATGGATCATTTTAATATTAAGAAGACTAATATTAATAGGATCTCTTTTGGAAAAAAGAAAAAAGAAGCTATCAACAATTGCAGTTCAAGTTTTCATCGTGTCCCTTGTAGATATGTCATTATAACTAGTATTAATCAATTTGTACCTCTAATAAAATCATTAGATATTAAAAAATGAAAACGTTAACACCATTATCATGTGTAGCGGACGTTTTTTCTCTGGGTCAGTGTCATTCGCTTGAAAATAGTTATCAATCACCGAGCGCAAAACTGCTTTCTCGATTGCCTGATTTGAAATAAGCAAAACGCTGAATAGATTGACATAATTTTAATCAATATATTCGCATATAAAGTGATGCCACTGTATACATTAACCTTCTCGACGATCGATTTCGCAAATGTATTAATAGAATAAAGATATAAATCAAATATGTAAGGTAAGTAGTTAGGTCGGGCGACACACACCTTAGAACTGGAACAAAAACCGTACAACGAAAAAACATATACTCTATATCGATCGGCGTAACATACGCGAATGATATACACATGCATATAATTATATATAATGACATACACTTTGCATACAATTATGTATATATATATATATTTATATAGAATAAAAAGTGTGAGAAGCCGTGAACGCTTTGTTTAAAGTGTAGATTTATTGTTATTATTTATATTACTTGGCTCTTGTATGATACATTTAGTGTCCATAATGGTATTTGTGACACTACACATTGAATATATGTGCGCGCTCGCACGCACACACACACACACACACACACACACACACACACACACACACATAGACACACACACACATATATATACGTATATATATATATATATATTATATTTGCGTTTTGTTTATTATTTCCTGTTTTTTACTTGTTTGGGTGTTTCTATAATTGTATCTATATTTTTATTTCATAATTATTCAATTTTTAATTTTTTTTAATCTTAATAATGTATGTTGATATTTATTGTATGTTTCATATTTATATGCTTTTTTGTGGTTTGTTATTATTTGTGTAGCAAATTAGGTATTTTCCGCATGTATACATTTTCACATTATCTCTTCTTTTATTAATATTTTACATTATATACGAAGCTTGTTATTGTTAGATTCTCAACTGGGCAGCATTTTCAGCGTTTGCTCTTACTGTTGTGTATTAGTGCTCTTTTTATTATTTTCCATTGCATTTTTGTGGTAATGTTATTTTATTTCTGGTTACCTACACTAGCGACCATATGTTTGGGACCACTTAGATTTTTTCTCTAAGAGAAAGAAATAACAAATTTTATGTCTTAGAAGAATAGATATAGATATATTTCATTGTTGCTCACAATTGTACAATAATTAAAACCAATATTAACATATAGCAATTTCAAATTTAATTAAAGTTAATTCATATTTTCTTTTCATCAAAAAAACCACCCTGAACCTTTATTACTGCAAAGCAAATCCTTGGCATATTTTTTAATAACTTATAAAAATAAGTTGGTGAAAGTTATTTCGAAGCATCCTACAAGCATTTAAACAACATTTGTTCATTTTTAAGAAGTTTATTTCGAACCATACGATCAATTTATTTCCTTATTCTCCTTCTTTAATAGGAGTTTCCTAACTGTTACACAGCCTTTAAGCCCATCAGAATTAAGCTGTCTTGTAACAGTAGTAACAAATACTTGATGTTACCCAGTAGAATTCATTTCGATTGTTAATTCCGGAGCTGTTTTTTCTTCTATTCCTGTTGATATGATCAAGTGCCTATCCTCTACAATAGATGTTACTCTGGGCTTACCAGATCTTTTTCTGTCAATATTTAACTCAGTTTCACGTCGTTGAAGGCAATGATGCACACCATTTTTCGATAGGCTTAATTTTTTAGCGATAACACGTTCAGAATATCCTTCTTTCGAAAGAATTTCAACTTGAGATCTTTTTTCAATGCTAATCTGTTTCTTCCTTACCATTTATACCGTAGTAATGTGGTTTACAAAAATAAATTATACCATAATTATAATATCTGAATGATTCTGAATTTTCGGCCAAAACTTCATCACAATAAGAGGGGTCAAGTAGCAAACTGAGTAAATGTTTACTTTAAAGTTGAAAAGAATAAGAATAACAAAAAATACAAACTCGGCGAATTTGATTCTGCTAAAAATTTGGGTGGTCCCAAACTTATGGTCGGTAGTGTATATATTTTGACAGCGTTCAATTGTTTTTCTGTGTTGGATGACTTTTTGCCTTTATTGAATTTTTCTTTAAAGGATGCTTCTGTTCTGCCTATGTAAGCATTTTCTTTTGTATTGCTGTTATTTCTCACAGTAGATTTGTTGATTATTGTAGTTTTCTAAGCGCAGCTTAGATGTGGCACAATGACAAAAATATGGAGTTCCTAGTGAGAATCGAACTCATTTCTCAGTTTTAATAGTTGCTAGTGAGAGAAACTTGATAACTATTACACAAAATTGTTTATTATGTTGTTGGTTAGACATTTGTTATTAAGGGAACAGTTGTTTTACTTTCACTCTCAAGAGCAAAAATACAAAAACCCTAACTCGACCGCTCTCAAAATCAAATGCAGACTCAAAATACAATAGGGATGGTAATTTAATATCTAAAATGATCTGGGGGAGGGGCAATGCAGTAGTTGGTATTTGAAGTTTAAGAAAATAACGTTATGTTAATAAAACCGAAAAACAATCCAGAATATTTATCTCGTAATAAGCCAAACCCGAAACCTTATGATGTCGGACCAATCATCCATGAAAGTTTCATTCAAATCAGTCCAGCAGATCTTGAGGTATCTTGATCAGAAGCAAACAAAAATACAAACTCGACCGAATACAATACCACTGCTTTAAGGTGGAGGTAATAAATAAATAAATAAATAAATAAATAAAAAATAAATAAAGAAGCGGAGTGATATATCGCAATATCAAACTACATTATTTTTTTAGCGGATCTATGAAGATATGACACCGTGCTGATAGCAAATATAGAAAAAAGAGACAAAAAAAACGTAAAAAAAAATCTAGTAAAAACAGTGAGAAAATGACCAATTATCAACACAGAAAATATGTTCTTTTTTGCAAAATGAACAGGCCAGTATATGAACAAAGAACTGTAATGCAAGAAACCCGCACTAAAAGAAATTTATTATCTAGTTGGTGTTTTAACTAAGTAAGGAAAATAGGATGCCAGAATCCTAATGTGTATTGGCGTCTTCTCAAAGCTAAGGAACGTTTTACTAAACATGAAATCCTCGTTAAAATCAATGAACAGAGATCTGAAGTCTTATGTAATATCGGTTCTTCTCTATGGCGGGGAATGCTGGACAATCTTTTCTCATATGGAGAATAAATTTAGATAACAGGAATATGGTTCTACCGAAGGATAATGAGAATGTCATCTTCTGAATGTGTGAGCAACGAGATAGTTTTAAAGAAAATTGAAATATATTCAGAATCAGAAAGATACAATTGACATCACTTGTATACATGGTAATGAAGAGGGCTTAAAGGCAAGAGAGACTTTTGAAAGCGGCGAATAATCTACCTAACAAACAGGTGTAAATAATTGGCAGAATAGGCATTTGAAGGGGAAAAAGTCAATTAGTATTCAGAGATGGAATAAAATAATTTGTGGAGAGCCAAGAAATCACATGTCTTGAATGAAAGTGGAAAACAGAGGAAATCAATGGGTTTTGCATACAGGAAAATCATAAAATAATAATCCAAATATACTGATTTGACGTAATTGTTATTCAATTTTTTTACAAGTGAAATGTTAAAAGAAATCATTGAAATACATAAGTGTTTCTATATATAGCCACATGTGGAAAATGAAATTAAAATATGGAAAAAACCCAGACATAACGTGAAGTATAGTGAAAATAACCAAGCCTTACAAAGGTGGCTAAATATGTTGACCGTGCCAAGAAGAAAAGTTAGTTATTATGTTATTCCCCCACCCCAAAAAAAAATGATTTACTGAATGAAAGACCAGAAATTATGGCGAAGTTTAACCATGCCATAAAATACTTATTAGGATCATAACACCATGGATGGAAAAGTTAAATTTTTTTCTAATTTTGAAAATTGCACGTTCAAAAATCCCCGTTACCTGAGCGTTCTTAAAAAAAAGGTAAAATCAGTTATTGCAAATCACACCACATGGTAGAAACCTAAGTTGTGTAACAACTAGTTTACATATATATATATATATATATATAGTCATCCACAGATAGATCTGTTTCGCTGTATCACAGCTCATTATTACGGTTAGACATCCGATTGCTTTTACCCATAATTGAAATCATATATATATATATATATATATATATATATATATAGAGAGAGAGAGAGAGAGAGAGAGTGAGAGAGAGTGGATGACTATTTACGCTCTCACACCCTGGTTGACTTTGAAAAAACAGTTGCTAATCTAGCACCTACGCATCGCTCATTCAGTAATGAATTAAAGCACTTTGGCTACTGGCGTATGATACATGATATGCAAAAAGTCTGCCTCATTTTTACCGAGTGCCCATAGCTCAGAGGTAGAATCGCTGACTGCCGCTATTTCGACCGGGTTTCAATCCTGGGTTAAAAGCAATCGGATGTCTAACCGTACTGATGAGCAGTGATATAGCGAAACAGATCTGTCTATGGATGACTATATACACTCCTGATCAAAAATTTAAGACCACTTAAAAATAATTTTTTTTTACAGATAGATTTTAAACTCCTACCACATAAGGTCACCAATACTATAATCTAAAAGGTTATGGAAACAAAAAGCTATATTCCAAACATTTAATTTAGAAATTTACATATTTATAAAATGAGGCGATTGACACATGATCAAAATTATAAGACGAGAGACAAAACTCTACGAAATTGTAAAAAAAGTGTATAAAAAGTGTATGAAAACATTCAACAGCTAAATTTAATAATGAGTTCTACCTCCACTACTTTCAGGAGTGTGTATACACACACACACACACACACACACACACACACACACACATATATATATATATATATATACATACATATGAAAACATATATATAGATATAAATATAATCATATATGTATATATGTATGTGTATATATATATATATATATATATATATATGTTATGCTCTTACCCATCGATTGATTAATTTTTGAAAATGGTAGATTTTAAAAACAGTAGTTACTCAACTTTTTTTACGTATCGTTCTCCAGCAATAAAATGAAAACTCTTAGCGACTAGCTTTGTATACATTGTGTAATTGACGCGCTAAAATCTGGCTTTCTCTACCGTGCGTTGATAGCTTAGAGATAGAATCTCCGACTGATGTCAAATTGGATTTCGATCCGAGATGGAATCAATCGGATGTCTATCCGTACTGATGACTGTGATACAGCAAAAGCGGATTGTCTGCGGATGGCTATTTTCGCTTTCATCCGTCGATTGAGAAATATAGGGAAATGGTAGACTTTAAAAACAGTAGCTACTCATCCGTATTTACGCATCGTTCTACAGCAATTAATTGCACAATCTTGCCTACTGACATTTGTATACACTGTGTATATAACACGCTAAAATCTACCATCCTTCACTATGCGCCGATCACCTAGTGGTAGAATCTCTAACTGAAGTCAAATCGAGTGTCAATTCTGGCTGAAAGCAATCGGATGTCGAACCATACTGATGAGCTGTAAAACATCTAAACTTGACTGTCTGCGTATATATATATATATATATATACGCAGACAGTCAATATATATATATATATATATTATGAGAGAGAGAGAGAGAGAGAGAGAGAGAGAGAGATATGTACACACGTATAACTCTTTGGAATATCGCAAGCTTTACTTTTCTTTGCTAAATCATCGATCAATATTTTATGCTCACGTTAGGTCTACCTGTTTGGGTGGACATTTGTTTTTCTATTACATATCAATTATCCAAAAACGTCATTTGCCATCGTTACCATCATAACTATCATAGCTGAAACAATCATTATAGTTGCGAGTATGAATTCCAATAATGCGAAATGAAATTCTTCCGGTAATACGAAGACCCTTCCAAATGTATTTAGGATTGTTATGTGTACGTCGAATACAATAATATAAACGGCTTTGCAATAACCACTCGCTCTCGCCTCGCGGCAACCGGACAGTTAATTTCGTCCTTCATTTGCAGTCCTGCTAATGCATTTGCTTTTTATTTATTGAGAGGATATTTTCATTTCTTTCTTCTTTTTGATGTGACATGTTTCAAGTTTCTTTTGATTCTCTATTCGTTCATTTGCTTTCTTTATAAATTATACTTTTGTTTCTTTCCGCAGTTACTTTTAGAAATGAATTTAATTGCAACAAACATACATAAAAAGCTATATTTCGCCAAAATTACATCACCAAAAATAAAACTGTCGGTGATATATATATATATATATATATATATATATATCAGCGACAATTTTATTTTTGTTGATGTTACTCCTCAGAATAAGATTGACATCTTATTTCAACAGATATATTTACCAAAAATATTTGCAAATACTCATGAGTAAATTTATTCAATAAAATTGTCAATTGGCTTCAATCCACGGCCTTCAATCGCCATTATTCGTGATAACGTCAAACGCCTTCATGATCACCATTAGACTCATCCAATTATTTCCGAATCTTTTTGAATATCCTCAGCTCGACACCCAAACAATCTGAAATGTTCGCATTAAAGATTAATCTGCGAATAAGAAGCAATGCCACATGCTATTTCCAAATTTATGACTGAACTGAGTAATGATGTTTATTCGAATGCAAATATTAGTTTCACCCGACCATATATAGCAGCAATATTCTAAGTATAAGCTATAAGTAGACTTATAGATATGTAAGATAGATTCTGGAAAGAAAAATTATCACGAACGACACAGAGAACCAAATTTCTTAAAAGCTAACCTAGCAATGTGTTTATTATCGTCTTTTATTACATGTCAACTGAGAACGTTAAACCGAGAAGGCGCTAAGTATCACATTCTTAAAGGTTTGCATGGAAAGCAAAAAGGACATTTTCATTTTTAAGTTCGTAGTACGAGAATTTTTCTGAGTGTTGTTGTAAACTTGTGCCATACTTTAATTGAGTGCTTGAAATATATTGGAAGTTAAAAAAAAACCCGTCTCACAGACTAAATTACCAAAAAATTGATTCGATCTACGTACGTATGCCGCTTTTCACACTTTGCGTCAAACAAAATTCATTTTAATAAGTTGTACACTTTTCTCTTGTGAAATTGTTAATACGTTAGCATTTCTTCCTTCTGCAATTATTATTGTAGTGTGTTCGCACATCACTCGATATCCCGAATCTGTATCCTACTGTTAGACGAATCTAATACTTATATGTAACTTGCGCTATTTCCCCATGAATAATTAATTTGTTCTACTCGATCTATTTCAGAGGATAACGTTGCCGATTCTATTCAGAACCTGAGTTGGTTCGCCGTGAAATGCTTGCTCATAAAACAGAAGCAATCATTCCACTCGAGTTGCAAGTCAGATATTTTTTTTACTTATTGTTGTTGAACAAAAGATTCGGCTTCTGGCCAGAATAGTTTTTTATATTTATATTTTATGTTAGGGTTTCTTTTTCTAGATTTGTTAAATGAAAGAATACCTCTTGCATATTTAATCCTTATCGGGGGCGTCTACTGTTTTATAAAGTTTCCTAGGAGCAAGTCCAAACCAGTAGATGCCTAAAAAATGATAAATGATTATTTAGGCGGGCTCTATCATGATATATTTATTAAGAGAGAATGGAAATTGTTCATTATTTCTTTTTCCAGTTACAATTATTTTATATCTACATGTTTCTATGTATATTCATTTTTAGGTACAGATGAATAATATTTAAAAAAAACCGTTAAACGCTTGAAGAACATAAAACAGATAATTTGAAACTGTAGAAGATACAGTGAAGAAATTTCCCTGGCACACGTCTCACCTCCTAAATTATGATGAAACGACTAATACATACATACAAACATACATATATCTATAGATACACATACACATATTTATATATCTATCTATCTATATGTAGATGTGTGTGTGTGTACACATGGGAAAATGCGCGTGAAAAGTAATTTTCGTAAGATTTTATTAAACCTGGAAAATTAAATAAAATATTCTAATGAAGTAAAAAAGAATTTCCTTACTTAAAATATTGCATGCAAATTTTACTTTTAGCTGCAATATTTTAAGTAAAAAATTATTTAGTTTTTACTTCACTAGAATATCTTGTCCTTTACTTTTCCAGGTTTAATGATTTTTCCTATTCTTTTCCAAGTTCAATATAATTTTAAGAATATTACTTTTCATGCGCGCATTTTTTCACTTCATTCATGATTTTACGGGCATTGCTATTAATTTAATATAAATTTAATGCTGTAAACCGCATTCGAAAATATGATGAAGGAAAAAAACAATAAATAAGCAATTCAAACGGATTATTTATAATTAATTCTGATAATCATTTTCGATAATGATAAAAGATATCAGAATTTAAATGTTGAAAATATTAAACAGAAAAAAAATATAAAGAATAAGATTTATTATTAAAAGCGATAATCACTCGCTCACTAAGGTAATTGGTCCCTCTTTTCGGACTTTTGATTTTGTTGTAATTTTTTTTTTCTAGTGAACCAAAATTAAAATTTTTATTTCAAAATGTAAGTACGAAGGTGTACTATCCAACCCTGTAAACTATTTGAAATTTGGTTGAGAACTAAATTAGGGAAGCTTGAAAGATGCCTAGATTTACTCGATGTCGGACTTAACAACTACTGTGGTTGCATGATATATATATATATATATATATATATATATATATGCCAGAACACTACCAAAAGAAAAAAGTAACTATGTTGGTGTGATCAACAGACAACTTGCCAGAAGACCAAACAACACAGACAAGAAATATGCCGATCAAGGAAAGAAGAGAGAAAGACTAAAAGGCAAACACCTAATTAAAATGCATCACGTTCAGGACATCTTGTGACGTTATCCTTCTTTTACGCTCTAGAACGTTAAGATATCCTGTGTGCATATATATATATATATATATATAGGGTGAGATGAGTAAATTGTTGCCATTTTATATTTGTAATTTCACGCATACCCATAGACTCTGTTTGATAATGTCGACAGCACGGTATATTAGGAACAGTTGAGCATCGTCTATGAGAAAAAGAGCTTCACTCCGCCAGACTTTGGAAAACCCATGCTGTGCTGCTTGGCGTTCGTGCCGGAACATTTCAAAGTGTTTTGGTGTCAATATAAGGATAGTGTAGAGGATTCGTAATGATTTGGACGAGTCTAATGGTGATAATGAAGGGGTTTGGGAGGTGTCACTTGTGATACCGACGTTATACCTTCATTTATACCTTCATTTATTAGCCTTAACCTGGAAGCCTAATTCAAATACTTTGAGCAGGTTTTGCTGTCCTGGCTCAAGAAGGTGGCTGTTGGACGAACCGATGTCTCCTTCCACACAAGCAGGAGAAGCAAGTGATGGTTTTCAGACATTTTCTCCAACCACTTTCACCCCTTACATGTATCCACATGTCTCGCTAGACTGCAATCCCTTTGATTATCACGTTTGGGTGCAGTTAAGCAGGAGAGGAAAATAATTTTTTTATTAATTTGTTTTTAAGCTTTCGGCTCACATGAGCCATCTTCAGAGAGATTATTAATGCGGTAATACAGTAACATACACCATCACCGACGATTTTATATTGTATTAAAACAAATTAATAAATAATTATCGAAATGTTGGAGAATTTTTGTCTTTATTTTCAAGTGAAATTAAAGCCAAAATAGGACGTTTAGAACGGCTCATGATTAAACATAATAGACATTCATTGTCTCTTATATTTAACAGTATATGTTTAGAAAATTCTTTGCTGCTTTGATATATATATATATATATATATATATATATATGTGTGTGTGTTTAGGTTGCATATTTTAATTCAAACATGTTACATGTTGAACGAACACTGTTAAGCATTTGTCGGATACAAATTCCATTCAGTCAGTTAAGTGCCATACGTGATACACGCTTGGGCGATCATGTCTCGAAACAGACATGACTGACTGGGCAGAAGATTATCCCGCAGTAGTTTGCCATTGCTTTCTACAGTAGACTGGTTGCCGACCAAGGCTCTAGAACCCAATCTGTCCTGCTATTTAAACCCATAACTGGAAGGAAGAGACGGATTAATACCTTTCCCAAGGGTATTTGCGCGTAAGTGAATACAATGGATTCAACTGGAATTCGAAATCGGCTCCCCGGTTTCTCGTTCCGAGCCGATATCCACTGGACCACAACGCACATCCAAATTCCATTACACAACATATAAGAACAGATTCTTAATATTTGTACACAATAACAATATATTACATCACGAAAATATTGATGATAATAATAATATGCTTAAAATTATCGAGAACTCTATATTAAAATCAACTAACCAACATTTAACAAAAAATTATTATGAATATCGCAACACCACATTAAAGTGCATATATTTAATGGTTCTTTACAATTTCGTTCTGCTTCCTTATAAAAAAAAGAAATAATATTTTTTTCATTTTTTTCTTTCTTAAGTCCACTCCCTTTTTTTGAACATTCCAGTGTATGGATATGTTTTTAGGCTTCTTCCGGAAGTGAAATTTTGTACTATGTTTGAATTAATAAATTTTTGTTTTTGATTGTTGCTAAAGAAGCGAGATTTTTCTCGCTGAAATAGCTATTCAAAGTATGTAGAATTTAGATTTTTTTTATATAACACACACACACACACACACACACACACACACACACACACACACACACACACACATATATATATCAATCCGCCGTTGTTTGTCAACGTAATCTGTTTGGAATCGCTCACTATCATGAAATTTTAAATAAAGTGTATTTCCTGCTTTGGAAATATCGACTCTATCACTGTTCAGTCTACCTCTAAAAAGGCCGAGATGTCCATCTAGTACTGCGCATATCTTTGTAAAGTCTATTTACCAAAGAGAAAATCTGAACAATTACCATGAAAACATTGATAGAGATATTATTGAAAACTATATTACAGCACTGGTAAAATTACAAATCCAAGATGACATGACAGGGCCAAATATCTTGTAGATTTTTATTTGTATTTTAAAAATAATATCTAAATATAAAACAAAGTATGAAAACATATGCTTGGTTAAATAATATGATAATTTTCTGTTTATGAAATATTTTATTGAATTTTTCAAATTTCCGAACGTGTCCCACGTTTTACCATTAACTATAACCACTCTTCTACTCTAAGTTTCTTCTCTTGTACTCCCGTTAGTGCAACTCTCTACCGTTAGCATTTTTATGATAACAAGTTCAAGATGTTTGAATGCAAAGTCAATTGTCATCCTTTATCTCTTTCAATCCCATCCATTTCTTAACTTTCATCGACATGCCTTGTTACTTGTTTTTCTCTTATTGTAAACCTTGTGCAACAGTGGCTGCCCTACATTGCTTGGGATGAAGGGAATAAAAAAATTGTTTCTTCAAAATGCGTAATTATTTTCATTTTATAATATTTTGTCTAAGTAAAATAGTAAACAAAACATTTTGTGTTACCGTTTGAAATTTGTTCCATCAAACTTAAGCATTCCGTAATTAAACAAAAACACTTACGTAAAAAATAACACAATCCTTGAATACCGAAGTAGAAACATTCAACAGTATTCAATAGTACTCTGAAAAAATATAAATAAAAATATATATGTACTTTTTCAAATTTCCTTTTTCAAATTTAGGAATAACATAAAAAAAAACTATTTCTTTTCGAATTATTTTTCTAACATTTGTTTTAATTATCATTAACTATTCGACTACTGTTTCCGTCATCATTACTCTGGTTTATATCGATCAGGGTAATTTACAGAGAATTTTGATTTGAATCATTTATTTAATTTCCTGGGATAAACTGTTCTTGTAATAGCAACAACAAATTTGACGCCAATTATCTTAATATAAATCGTGTAAATAATGTTAACAACTTATCTAAGATATTCCGAGAGAATGTGATCAGAAGATAATAAAACAAAGTTGAGGCCAATTGGATATATTTTATTACGCTGGTTGAAGATTAAAGCCAGTGTAATAAAAATATCCAAATGTTGGACAATTTTTGCCTTTATTTTCACCTGAAATTTTAGCCAAAATCCGATGTTTAGAACAGCTAATGATTAAACATAATAGACATTCATTGTCCGTTATATTTAACAATATATGTGCAGAAAAGTATCTGCTGCCTCGAAACACCACACACACACACACAAATATATATATATATATATATATATTGAATAAATTATAACTGACTGATTTGATTTTTATCTTTTATCAATAACATGCAGATTATATAAATTGGAAACATATTATTATTATTATTATTATTATTATTATTAAACGCAAGTTAATTTTACATTAACGGTTTTAGGGAGTTAAAAATAATGTAGTTTCTATGATTTAGCCTATAAGTGGAGGAAGAATTTAGCTATTCATTATTTTCTTTTCCCAGTTATATATACATGAGGAATTGAATATAAAAAACAAAAAAGATATTCCAAAGGCTCTCATTCCGATTCTATAGCGAATACGAAGCAAGATATCTCACTTTGCATTGAGATTAACTACTACCTAGGAGGAGAACAACTAATACCATTTCATATGTATTTGGGCAAATGCGAACCTAAAAGTCGTGGATAGAATGGTGATCTAGTCTCTCGAAGCACATTTCCATCGAAGAAAACTGCTATACTACGCGTCTAAACAACATTTACAAAAACAGAAAGGTTGTGTAAAACAAGGATATGTCTTCTCGCTTACTTATTCAACTTCGGATTCCATTAGACGATTTTGCAAGAAATAGAAGTGCTACCAGGATTCATTATTGGCGGCGACAGCATCAACGACATAAGATATGCAGATGACTCAGTGTTCCCTGCAGACACAGAAAGGAAACTATAGAAATTCTTCCAGGAGACAGCAAAAAAGGTTACTGAAAAAAAAAACTACAAGAAGATAGAATGAAAGGTCAAAAATATGCAAATTACAAATTAGAGATGCGAAAATAAAAAAATATACAACACTGGGATGTGATTTAATACAGGACAAAAAGGCAACGAAGTATTAACTGTGGCGGAAATCTGATGATGCATTATGTCAGCAAAAATGCCTTCCAGAAACTAAGAAAAATATTAAAACAACAGAAAATTTTGTAATAATGATGAGAAGATTACTGGAATGTTAAGCAATATTACTATTCCTATATAACATTGAATGCGGGACCATATCTGCAAAGATGAAGAAGAAACTTGATGCGGTTCTACAAAATGATACTGAGAATGCTATGGAATTAATATGTGAACAACAACGATGATTTAAAAAAATTAAAACAGAAAGGAAATGTATGCATCGAATCAGAAAGAGACAGTTCAAAATTCTAAAAGAAAGAGTTTTTGGAATATCTGGCACTCAGAATATACTGAGAGCAAGAGGAACAGAGAAAAACAGGGTATAATTTAACTTACGATCTAGTGTAAATGGATGGCAGAACTGTGTATTCAATAAAAGATAAGGTAATTATGAAGAGTCATGATCCAACTTTTCGAAGGTCAGTCATTTGAGTGCAATACACGCTTGGATGATCATGTCTCGAACGAGACATGGATGACTGGGTAGATTTTCCATTGCCATTACTTTCTGCGGTAGACTGGTTGCTAATCCTCTTCGGAAGCGATGAAAAATTGTGGAAGTTCTAATACATGGGAAACATGCCGCGATCGGTCGGCGCGGTGTTGTGACCTTTGTGCAGTCAAGCGCGTGGGCATCTGCGTCCGCCGTTACGGATCGCGGCGCTACATTTTAGACTGAGACCGATGCTTGTCTTTCTGTCTTGCTAGCTGTGGTGGGGGGAGGGGAGAAAAGATGGATTGATACCTTTCCCAAGAATATTTGTGCGCACGTGAATGCTATGAATTCAACTGGAATTCGAAATCGGCTCTCCGATTTCTCATTCCGAGCCGATATATACTGATACACAAACGGCACATAGACAAAGGACAATTAAAACAGGAGGAACAACCAGAATATTCTGTTCTGCTTACACATATATCCCGATTTCATTTTACTCTGCATTCACGCTTCTCACGTAAACCGGACGTGTGATTTTCGTGCAAAATTAATTATATGTAGATCTTTTCAATACAGTGTAAACTCTTGTTAACTACCATATCTATCTACGTTTTGTGCTTTGTGATCAATATCTTGGTATTCGTTCAAAAAGAACCGAGGTTTACCTCTTGAAAAGCAGACTTATGTGGTTATTTATACTCTTAATAAAACCAATCCAATCTACCATTTTCCCTCTCGTGTCAACCTATTGTTCATAGGCTCGGCAGAATTTAGCTTTAAAAACCCGGGGAAAGATTCATATACCATAAAACGAAATAAAAGCAACAAAAACTACGAAGTGTCTGTCAGCCTCATGCATTAAATTTCAAATTTCTGTTTTTCCCAAATTAAACTAATAATATTTTTTTACCAGTCTACCTAGCACTTCCAAACACAAAGCCAACATAGTGATTTTCTAAGAGTAGCTTATATGTGGCACATGGCTTAATGTATGGGCGCCTATTGTGTATCGATATCACTACCCAGTAGTAATGGATATATCGATACAAGCTTGTTAACCATTACACAAGAAAACGCCCATACGAAGCCAATATAATATAAAAAGGAACACTATATTAAATAACAACAAAAAAGCAAACATAAAAATACGACAGTCATACAAGAAAGTAAAAAATTCAGTTCGGTTAGTTTAGTTTCAAACATTTTATCCCGACCCAGAGGTAAACATAGGTATTGAAAATCATGTCCATACAATTACATATAAAATGCCATTAGGCTACGCACATTCTTTCTCCAAACAAAGCTTTGCCCTCGCTTATGTCCAAGTGCACTGATCTGCACGCTAACAACCATCTGAAATGCAGAGAGGCGGGAAAGGTTGACAATATGGCGGAATTATTCGGGGTTTGCGTGATTGGTCACTCTGGTGAATGACGGTTGGCCTCTTTAACGCGCACCGGAAAGCACCAGGCCCGTCACGCTCATTTGCTGTCCACCTGTGGCTTCAGTTTGACGTCCAAAGTAAGTCAATGATCGATACGACTGCTTATTCAAAATGATTGCTATTATTCCGTTTATATAAATACAGTCGTAGACATAGACGTTATTATATGCTTACGATGGTGTATATGGATGTAGGTGCATCAATAAGTCTGAAGCTGTATTAAAAATAGAAAAACATTTTTAACAAAAAATATATTTTCAACATAATTTTTTCCGCTGGTAATTGATTTTACTCACAAATGACTGTTGAGAACACAGACTAAAATCAATCGTTAAAAGACTTAAAATTATTTTAGTTGACTTTAAGGGAAACAAATAAATATGTAGACAACAAAACGGTGCAACGACTGTTGTGTATTTTTTAAATAAGCTCATTCCTTTATTACGGTGGCTTTACGGAGATTAATAGTAAAACAACTCTGGTTGAAATTCTTTTCCCAGAATATAGTTCTAATATCTAGATTTGTATAAATTGCTTTTATTGATTAAACCATATATATATCTAATAAAAAATATTCCAACTAAAAATAGCATTAATCGTAATAATAAATAATATTAGAGAAAAATTATAAAACCTTTTTCAAAAATTACTACTATAACATTTCGGCTGCAAAAATAGCAGATATAGAAATGTTACAAAGAAAGTTGTGCATTTCTTAAATTATTAGAAAGTAACTGAGATGTGGTTTGCTTCAATGGCTTCCCGTAATTTAATAGTAAACCACGCTTTGCTTAATGTGGTTTCTCTGAATAAAGTTTCAGTATATAGCACAATAGATAGCAGGTTCAGTGGGCGAAATACAGAGATATTGAATAAAATACCTGTACTCACTAAATATTAGAAAATTAGATGTACTCATTAAATATTAGAAAACCAAACGAGTGACATTCATTGCCAATCTAACCCAGAACTATCACCAGTCGTAATAAACGGATGTTCCCCCAGGGAGATTATATGTATCTAGTTAGTATTGAGACTTAAACTCAATCCAAACTTTTTATTTTCTACAAAGGCCTAAATTCTTTTTGCATGCTTGTGAGTGACAAAATATTTTCCACCTTAATTCTCCGTTTCGTCACAAACCTCTTCCTGCTGTATTAGGGCTTAGTTTTATTTTTAATTTTGTTTGAGTTTTTTTAATTATTTCCACCAAAGCAGTAATGCCATTATTACGCAGGGGTTTGCAGGGAATGAAAGTGAAAGAGAAAACTGAAAATAGGAAAGATTGAAGAGGGGATAAAAGATGAACGGGGTTTAAGAAGGCAACTGACGTTGTATTTAAATTTCCGAAGATTGTAGGTATTATTACGAAGAGAATTTCACATGTAGGAAGTGCAAGAAAAAAACTGTTGGAGTAGAAGTTGCTGTTGCATTTAGTATAACAGTGGAACTTAGATGCAAATCTAGGAGCACAATAAATTCATGTATTTGTAGCACCAAGGGTAAAATAACAGAGATACCTAGTCTGGATCGATTACATTACAGATCCTTTTTTGGATTTTATCAAGAATCCCATGATGTACAGTATGTGATCCAGACCAAATATAGGAATAGTATTTAATACATGGACAAATGGTAGATTTATGGATGCGCAAAATGGATTCTGACGAGAGAAATTTTCTGTATCGACGCAATGAACCATCTCCTTGCAGTAGATGCGGCTATTTATTCGGAATAATCGCACCACTTCAAATCAGTCGATAACGTTAATCCGAAAGAGCGTATTGTGTTGAGTGTTGCTTTCCTGATCTAGCATCAGTCATGTTTGTAGCAGACAGAAAAGTCAGGTTTAAGAAGTAAAGTTGCATTTTCTTTTAATTCAGTAATCACATACAGATTAAGTTTCAGTTTCAGGCACAATAATAAAAAGTTGCATGTCTAGAGTTCGAAAGCTATCAACGAGAGATGAATATCTTTAAAATAGAATTAGGCACGCATTCTTTGTTACGATGACTTTCGATGGCCTAATTGTATAGTTCACTTAGCTTAAAGTGTTGTCCCTTAAATAAAATACAGTTAGGATTTCTCTCGAACTGGCAATTTTTATTAAAGAGCTCTTCTCAATTTCTACAGCAGCTTACATAATTTCACTGTTAAAAATATAACAGATAAAAGGCATTCTACACACCTGTTCCAGCGTCGTGGTACCTAGACGTTGACTACTTGGGAATATCAGGTACTGTGAGATTAGATATAATCTTCGTGCAATAGGATGTGCGTTGTGGTGGATTGGATATCGGCTCGGAACGAGAGATTAGGGTGCCGAGTTGGAATTCCAGTTGAATTCATTGCATTCACTGACGCGCAAATACCCTTGGAAAAGGTATTAGACCGTCTCTTCCTTCCATTTATGGGTTAAATAACAGGACAGATTAGGTTCTATAGACTTGGCTCGCAACCTGTCTACCGCAGAAAGCAATGGCAACCTACTGCGGGATAATGTTCTGCCCAGTCAGTCATGACTCTTTCAAGACATGATCACCCAAGCGTGTTTCACGTATGGCACTTCACTCACTGAATATATACTAGCTCGGAATTGTTCATCAGGGAGCCGATTTCAAATTCCATTTGTCCATGGCCTAGGGAAACGTTCCTCCAATCCAAATTTTTCCCCAGCTACGGGTTAATTAGTCAGACTTGTTTCACTAGAAATTATTATCTCCAAAAATATAAAAGAAACTTACTATCTAAATGGATTTCTATAACCGTAGAAAACGAATTAATCAAACGTAAATGTAACAGTGATAAGATTTAATGTCAAACTAAAGTATATATATTTTTAGTATAGTTTAAATTGAAACCTTTAAAATACACATGTTCATTTTAATAACCTGTTAACTGCACCAATCTTTCTTGTGTCAATAGATTAAATAAAGTGTATTGGTGATATATATAAAAAAGAAATCAATAAAAATTCAACTTGTACATTTTCCTGTAAGTTACTGAAGTATTGATCAAATTAGATGATCACCTATTTTGAGCTCCACTTGTGTATATTTGCTTGCCTTTCCACTGAGAGTAGTTGTTTGCCGTGGGAATCATCCTACTGGAAACTTCAGAGAATTAAATGCGTTTCGTGCGAGTGAAGAGAACTTTGTGAATTTCTCTCTCCACTGTTAAATATTTAAAAGCTTGAAGTTAACGTTTAAAAAGTGTTGTTGTCGCTCGGTGTTGACGTCAGAGTCCAATGATATATTTAAATATTTCTCTGTCTTTGATATTGAGCCATTAGTATGGCATAACTTAAAATTATATATTTTTCATGTTTTTTAGTTATTTACTCCCAATTAAAGTGACAAATCTATTAAGATGCAAGCGGGAACTGGGAGTGATAGACAATGAAAAGACTTTTGAAAGAAACAAAAAAGCCAGTCCTAAACAGGAAACAAGGGATAAACATCTACTCCAGTGCGAAATACCGGGTGTGGAGTTTAATCTCCTTCAAGATTAGTCTCCTGAATTAGTTTCCATTGATTGAAATAATCTTGAAATCCATTTTTGGAGTCAGCAAGCAGTTGTCTCGTCGGATTTGCTTGGCCTTCCATGCTCTTTTCATGCGGCATTTGATATTTGAGGAGAAAAATTGGCAATTGTGGTTTTCTGACCTGGAGAATGTTGGCAAAAAACTGGTGTATATGTTATGGTCCCTGGTGAAACATCTGTAGTGTGGCAAAGACGACCACAATTTCCCTCAAAGTACTGCTATAAACAAATAAAGTGAGGGAGAACATGATAATATAAGTGTATAACTCGTCAGAGTACGAAGTCAATCTGTGCCAAGCGGCTTCACAACCCGTAATTTAGTTCTGTTATCATAGCAACAGTTCCGGCGCAGATGGCGATGTTATGAGCGTAGCTTAGATGTTGCACAAGGCCAAAATAATGGGACACCCACTGAGGTTCAGAACCCACTGCTTAATTGTAATGATTCTAGCAAGACAAGCTTGGTAACTATTACACCACCTCGAGGTGTCCCAGCTTTTAATGCAAATCTGTACTGGTTTAATTTTTAATATGACCAAAAACTAAGTATAAATATTATTGGTTTTTATCTACCGGCCTGAATATTCCAAGATATTTGATTAAAGAAGGATATGTGTTCCCAAACAAGATTCGAACCTGCGTACTTCTCAGCAGAAGCCTGATCAGATTCGGCCACGGAGCATCCTTGCTGGTCAACCGAGTCAGATATGTGCCTTTCAGTGAAATCCTTCCCATATTAAATACCTACCTTTCTTAGATAAGGGATTTTTATTTTTGTATCCGACAGATTTTTATCCCATTAAACAGAAGATTTATATTTGATTAGACGATTCATTTATAATTAAATAGTACATTTGCGTAAACGGTAATGTTGCTCTCTAGCCGATTCGGTTAAGACTCGTCGTATTTAATGAAAATTTTATTTTTCCTCAATGGGACGCAGGTTCGAATCCTGCTCGACAGCGCATATTTTTCCCTGATTATATGATTTCTCAGATACTATGGCCGGTAGAGGAAAATAAACGAAATATGCCCTTTCAGAGTGGTGTAATGGTTAGCAGGCTTGTCTCGCTAGAACCTGTTACAAATGAGTAGTGTGTTCCATCCATACATTCGGGCTTTTGTCAAATCTACGCAGTGCTTAGTAAGTTTACTAACCGGTTTGATAATACATAATAATTTTTCTTAAGGAACAGAGTAAAACAAATGCTAATGACCAGAAAGAGACATTTAGACATTCTAGATAGGGTACATTAGGGAAAAGAGACCGGAGAAACCAGTACACACAGGATATAATGAATGTCGGTGAATCAGAGGGAAAAAAACATTTAAACAATATAACTGACTTTTAATGGCAGAACGAGTAAAAAAGCGATGTCAAAAATTTCTCAAAACAAAAAAAGAGACAGGATTGTTTGAATAGACAGAAACACTGGGCAGACAGAAAAGAATTTATATCCCCAGAATGTGATCGATCGAAATGAAAATGCAAAGGAACTGATTGCAGATGAGATCTTTTCTCGACTATTAATCATTGTGTCTTTTGTTTTTTTTCGCTTTTTTTTTTTCATTATTTCAAATTTTGACGTTTGTATTTTGCTTTTTCCTTCTCCAATTCAAGTAAGGCTCTCTAACAGATAGTGTTGACGAATCAATGTGGCATTAGATGCAAATGTTTGCGTTACCTTAGCAGGAACAGCTTGACGGTCCATGTCGCAGAAGGCGCAATGGAAAAACGGAGAAACCCACCCGACTCGCACCCGACGCAGCTGTGGTAAAGGCGAACTTTTTTTCTTTTCGGCTGTACGCCATGTTTGTAGCAAAGAATGTTGTCTATTTACACGTTTCCCTACACATGTCGCTTTTGTTTTTTTTTAAGATAGTTAACGGCGGTTTAAGACATGAACATCTGAGTGTTTGTCTCTCTTTGTTTGTGCTTCGACTCACACATTAAGTGTATCGAATTTTTGTTTCGCTTTTGCTATTTAAAAGGCCTCCTCTATTTCTCTCTATTTCCATGGTATTTGTTACTTTTCTTTACACAAAGAACGATACGTCTGGATCTGACTACAGGGATCTACCACATATGTTCTAAAGTTTTCTTTTGTTTTAATCATATAAAATACTCGGATATATCATATTTTATTCTTTATGCTGCTTAAATATCTGTACAATGTTCCTAATTCTATGATATTTCTGGACATAATACGTTGAAAAATCGGTTTGTGTATGATTATCGAAGTTAAGAAACGTATTTCCTGCTCAGTACCTTGATAGATGACCGTTTTTGCATAATAGGAGCTTGAATGTGGAGGATGTAATGGATAATGGCTAGGAATAGTTAATCGTAGAGCCGAGTGCCAATTTCCTCTGGGTTTGTTATGCTTATTTTCGCGTAATTACCTTTGCGAAAGGTATAAAATACACATATTCCCATATCTATAGATTATTTAGTAAAAGTTTATCACTAAGATTTAATTACCCTGCCAATGTTTCCTGGTTTTAAATAACTTGAAAAAATTTTAAGTGGTAATAAAAAATTCAATAAAATTAACTTAATTAGGCTTACGGTCATATTACGTTGAAACGTCGGTTCACGTACGATAATTGAAGAAAGGAAAACCATATCCATCTTAGTAACTAGATGCGTGGCCGCTTGGGAATATCAGATGCCGTAATCTTGGATGTACTGGTGGTGTTACGGACAACACCTCAAAATTGGGAGTCAGAGAGTTCTGATTCCAGTCGAGGTCGTTAAATTTACTTACGCGCAAATACCATTGGAAAATGTATGAATCCACATTTCCCCAAGCTATGGGTTAATATGTAGGACACGCGAACCATCACCACTTGTCCAAGGATATATGAACCACTCGTGGTTAATATTCGAAAGAAAATAAGATTTCTTTTTAAATCTAAACTCATAGATCGTAACTTGCTCCAATCTGTCCAACTTTTTAAAATTAATTTTACTCTAAGCAAGGCAGTTAAGCACCTAAGAACAAGGAGTTTCTGAGTGTTAGAAAATATGATAAAACATGGTATTAAGTAGATCGAACCTGAAAAGAATTAAGACAGAAGAAAACGATTGCAATTGCATTTAATTTTTTAAACATAAAACTTGACTGAGAAGCAAGAAAGCGGAAAAAAATTTCCACCAGTTTTATAACAATACAATTTAACATGATGAGACCTTGCCCCAAATCTAGTCAGTCAGTCAGTTAAGTGGCATACGTGATACACGATTCGGCGATCATGTCTCGAAACAGACATGACTGACTGGGCAGAAGATTTTCCCGCAGTAGGTTGCCATTGCTTTCTGCGGTAGACTGGTTGCCGTCCAAGGCTACAGAACCCAATCTGTCCTGTTATTCAACCCATAACTGGAAGGAAGAGACCTTTCCCAAGGGTATTTGCGCGTAAGTGAATGCAATGAATTCGGCTGGAATTCGAACTCGGCTCCCAGATTTCTCGTTCCGAGCCGATATCCAATGCACCACAACGACATCCAACCCAAATCTAGTACTGCGCTTAAATTAATAAAACTAGGTAGGATAGCGGAAATTTATTCCGAGCAATTACAATACAATTATTTATGGAAAAAGAACAAGGAATCTACATTATGGTGTTTCTCTAGGTTCTTACTTTAGGGCATCCTTGTAGAATGACTAAAGCTCTGGGAAGTATTCGAATTTTTATATAGAAAATTTATTCCAAAAGTATGATAATAATGATGAAGTCTGTTAAAATAAGCAATAATTTATAAGACAGAGTATATTTAACTATATTAGTCCGAAACCTGTATTTGATATACTTTGATACTTTTGTTTTTTGTTTTTTTTTTTTATTGACAATATATAATTTCGTATCCAGTTTAAAATACCAAACACCAAATTATTGAATTCGAAGTGGATGGCGTTTGAGCGATCAGAGGAAGAATCGCCAACTGACACCACTTTGTTCGGGTTTCAATTCTGGGTAAAAAGCAATCGGATATCTAACCGTACTGATGAGCTGTGATACAGCGAAACATATATATATATATAAATATAAATATATATATATATATATATATATGTTAAAAAGTTTAGTTGATAACACAATAATACCCACACATCAGTCAGTTAAGTGTTATTCTTGATACACGTTTGGGCGATCATCTCTCAAAAGAGACAAACCCGACTGGGCAGAAGATTATCTTACAGTAGGTTGCCATTACATTCTGCGGTACGCTGGTTGCCAGCCAAGGCTATAAAACCCACTTTGTCTTAATTAACCCATAACTGAAGGGAAAAAATGGTTTAATACCTTTCCTATGAGTATTTGCGCGTAAGTGAATGCAAGGAATTCAACTGGAATTCGAACATGGTTCCCTGATTTCTCGTTCCAAGCCGATATCCACTGCACCACAACGCATATACACACAGTAAAAATGACCTTCAGATATTTAAACATACGCTCTGTAAACATAAATATCAATACTGAAACGTCTGATTCCTGCTTATTCGTCAGCCTAACTACAGTGTACATGCATGAAATCAGCTTTCCACTTGTCTGTTGATATAGGATATGTATTTGTATCTGCGTATACTGAGTGCGATGAATGAATTGTTGTTTAAATGAAGCAAAAAAGAAAATAACATTGACATCTCATTTTAGCAAATATATATAGTGCGAAAGAGGAATTGTCGTCTAAAAGACGCAAAAATTAAAATAATCATGACATTTCATTGTAACAGATATACAGGGTGCGATAAATGAATTTTTGTCTAAATTGCGCAAAAATGAAAACAAATAAAAAATAGAAATCTCATTTTGAGAGTTACATTTATCAAACATATCTTGAAATACTAAACTGAATTTAATTAATAAAATCACCATTGGCTTCAACCACCACCTCCATACGACTCCAGAATTTCCTGCAACTGTCTCCTTGTTTAAGTGGTGAGTGCTGAGATAATTCTTGCTTTCAGTTCATCTTTGGTGTTACGGTAAGTTTTGGTAGCTTTTAGCTTATCTGCGTCTCACACAGACTAATCATGGGGATTAGAGTTTGGGTAGTTAGATGGCCAGGTGTAAGAAGTGGTGTTGCAAAAATTCAGTCAGTACGAGGTTCTCCTGCTTGTATAACACGGTGCAAAATCTTGTTGCCAGATATAATTCTTCCAGCAGCCATTCTCTCGACTCAGAGAAGCAATACTGCCTCAAGCCAATTGAGGTAAACCTCTGTGTCGAGTTTGAAGCCCTGTGGGCAGATGAATAGAGGCAAAATATCGCCACTAGTGATCAGTTCAAACACTTCGTAATCATCAATAGCCTCATCCAAGTCTTTCTAAATTCTCTGCACTGTCCTATGATTGACGCCCAAATACAGTGTAATGTATGATTTTTTTTATGTGTGTGTTTTTTTTTATCGTTTCCAAGCAAAGACGTACCGCCCCTGGTGTACAGGGGGCTACACAAGAAAATAAATTTTTAGTAGAGCGAACAGAAAGACAAACCATTTCCAGAGGGTGCCAGGGAAAGGGCAAGCGAAGAATGGGAATACACGTGTGATGACAGTTGCAAAGAAAGAGTGAGAAAGGCAAAGAACAAGATATACAGGGTGATGTAGAAAGAACGAAGGAAGAACTCGATTCATGTGGATAAAAGATGACATCGCATTTATATGCTTGAAGGTTGTAGCTGTCAGAAAAGCAGGTATACGGAAGGGAGTTCCACAGGGGGGAAGTGCAAGAAAAGAAGCTGATGGAGTAAAATTGTCGGTTGCATTTCGTAGATTTAACTATAAAATTGTGTGACCTTGTCACTAGACTGGTTGCATGAGTAAATCCTTGTGTAGGGGGCACCAGTGACCTAAGTTCGTCGGAGCAGAAGCCAAGAAAATATTTGTAGAAGAGACAGAGTTGAGAAAGTGACTGGAGTGTTGGAACTTCCGGTATAACCGCCAAGCAGCACGGCATGCGGTTTCCAAATTTCTAGCCGAGTGACTTTTTTCATAGTTCTATTTTCACACAGACAGTGCCCAACTGACCCTACTCTACTATACTGTCGTGCCCCCTGCACTTCACTCGCTATGGTCTTGTACTAAATTCAGACAAATTCATATCTAAATACTTCAATTTTCTTTTTTTAAGATTAGACATTACATAGAAAGTCTAATCATTCTCTCACTTAGCTACATAAATAACTTTTCTTTTTTTAAATTGATACACCATTCAGGCAAAAACCATTATTTCTCGGTTCTATTCTGATTCCTTTTGTCAAATGGCCTATCGTTCTACGCTGACATCTTTGTTTTTAATTCTCTCTTTTTTCATTATTTTTGTTTCGATCTACTTCAAACATCAACCTCGAATCAACGTCACCAAACGCTACCCATTCCATTAGTTAACCTGGCATCTCCGACTAAATGCTCCATTGGCGGAAGTCCCGTCACACTCAACGAGACTCTCGTCTGAGATTCAGACTATTACTCGTCTGTATTCTGCCATGAGGAACAAGCAATTACATTAAGTAGGTTTAAAACAGCCGAAAATAAATTGTTTTTTTTTGCCAAACGCACCGTATTGAACCTAATTTTTTTCTTTATTACAATTTGAACAGTTAGAATGTTGTCTGTTCTTTTACAGCCTAATATGAAGGGAAAAACCTGAAGCAACTGAAATGTGGTTCTACAGAAGGATGCTGTGGATATCATTAATCGAGCATGTGAGCAATGATGAGGTTTTGGAAAGGATGGAAATGAAAAGGAAATTAATACTGAGCATCAGGAAAAGACACCCAAAGTTCCTGCGACATGCAATGAGGAAGGAAGGCTTGGAGAACCTGATACTAACAGGCTGGATAAAGAGAAAAGAGACAGGGGAAAGCAGTGGATAACATATTTGAAGGACCTGATCAGGTGGATGGCAGAAGGGGCGTTGCGTGGTGTAACAGGAGAAAGTTAAGAGCCACCAGGGATAGGGAGACGTGAAAAGCCATGATCAACTCCGTCTTAAAAGGACAAGGCACATTGAAAAAGAAAAATTGCTGGCAGATTCCTAGTAAGTGTAGGCTTCATTTATACTTCTCTAAATTCTGCACGTAACTTGGTTTCTCTGATATGAAGCAAAAACACTTCAAAAATATCTTTAATCAAATGATTAACACTAGTCCGTTATTCTTCTTGGTGTTTTCTAGAAAAATGTGTATTTAACCTGCTGTGTGTTTTGAGGACGTGTAAAAAATTGCTGGGGAATGATAGAACAGATTAACGGATTTAATGTGGGAATCGAAAACATAACTTTTTTCTTTTTGGAATTTTTTTTCAGTTTTTTGCTTCGCAAATAATGTTGACATTGCTTTCTATTTGTATTAAATATTATGTGTTTTAGAGAAAAAGCAGCCACATTGTTGTATGCTATTCATAAAAAGAAACACTGACTGATCTAAATTAAATTTAGTGTCAATAAGGGACCATTTATTCTAATAGATGATTTATGGTGACCCAGTATATAAATTGGATTACCCTAAGAAATACAAAAGTAGACAATGCACTTAATTTCACACCATAGAATCAAAGAGGCCTGATGCAAGGTATTTTTATAACATGGTACAGATTTTAACTCACAAGTTGTCAGTTAAGTCTGAATTACCAGCTATATAGTATTGTAAACAAAATTTAAAAAACTATCAGCAATATATTTTTGAAGAAAAATATACTGGCAATACATTGAAAAATAACAAAACACCGCAATAATTTTTTGTAGAATAAATTACTAATGCTCCCCAAAATTCAGCTTTACTAACACAATGAGCTAATATGCCATAAAATAAACAAAAATCAAACGAATAATTTAATCTGCTTTTTTTTTAATCTTGCTTTTCTGTTTTTCTTCTTTATTTTCTTGCTTTTTTGTGTGTTTTTCTTTTCTTTTTTATTGTTTCTAATTCTCTCTATTCCTTCTTTGAGTTTCTTCAGGTCCTTTTCTTCCCTGTTTCTGTTTCATTGTTTTCTACATTAACTTATTTCTTTTTCGTTTTTCTTGCTTCATTGTTTCTGTTACTTTCGTTTTCTTTTTCTTTTCTGATCCCTCTTTTATTTTCTTGTTTGTTACTAACTTCTATTCTAGTTCTTCCATTATAAAACATAATATACTTTTCTCTTCTAAACTCATATAAAACACTTCTCTATTCGCAGGTTTTTAACCAAAACCCAACGTTCACAGGTTTCTTACTGTGCTTTACCTCTCTTTTCTCGTTCCATTCCTCTCATTGTATTAGTTGATTTTATTTGCTTTCCTTTGCGTTTAAATTCAGAACATTTTCAGCGTTCTAAATCCCTGGCTTTCATCTTCGTTAAAGAATTACTTTTTGGTCAACATTCTGCTTTCTTTCCGGTCTTTAATCGCGCATTATTCATACTGACATAGATTCATGTCTTATTTGAACTGACAAGCCGGACAAGACGGCACCCAAACGCACAGACACAAAAAAACACCCGCTGAAAATACGATATTAACGCTAACACATTGGTTACCGTTAGCGTTCTTGGCAGAAGTCGACCTGAAGTCGACATGGAGGTTGTTCTTACAGTGACTTTTATTCAAAAGTCGGGATGTATATCATTTCGATACATGATCAATACTGGTATAGTTTTGTATGTTTTTCTGCTATTTTAAAAGTGTTCTCTTAAGAATATTAATGCATACCAAAATCTGACTGATGGTGAAAGGTAGCGTAGCTGTTATTGACTCCAAAAACTAAACTATGGCCCGGTTCACACTCTACCCACGTCTATTGAACGGGTGTGGAGGCTCATCCCTTGTTCCCTGTTTAGGATGTGGTTTCAGGCTTTCTCTTTTCCAATCTTTTCACTCTTACGTAACCCCCTGCACATCAGTGGCGTTACCGCTTTACTCGGGGTGATATGATTAAAAACAAAACGAATTTGCATGTTGTTTTCGAATTTAGGCGAATCTAACGTAAGTTCACTTGTTAATTTCAAAAACACAAAAACATTTATGAATCCGCATCTCTCAGCTCTGTGTCCTCACAAGGTTATTTTGAAAAAAGTAATAGCTAATGAAAGAATGAGTAAGTCTGCAATTAACAACAATTTCGTATATAAGGAATATCAGAAATTATTGTATCCGTTATCAACCTTACAAGGCTAGGGAGCTTAGTCTAGCTTGCTATTTAAATCCTAATACAGTCGGGGAGAGAGACACTAGTGTGGATATGAGTGAAGAGAGAGAGAGAGAGAGAGAGAGAGAGAAGACACTAGAGACCGAAAATGAATTTGAATACTGATTCCATTTTTCCGTTCCGTTAAGCGAAACCATATCTAGACATTGAATTTAATCAAGAAAAAAACGCCTTATTAACAAAAATATGCAATTGACATATGAAGTTCAAATTCTGATCAACACACTTGCGCTAGCTTAACCACAAATGAACCAAGGAAATTTATGAATTTAGTTCCTCTGTCTCCTTCGATCTAAGCTAAATCTAAAAGCAAGTCAGACCAGACACTCTATTTTTTGTTGACAGCAAATCTCGCAGAACTCAGTATCTCCGTATGGGTAGCAAAACTAAGCCACAAAACTTACTTGCTATGCAAACTATAGCTTTAACGCTTAGCGTAGTGAGGATGTGAAATATAATCTATTATGTGTTTAAAGAGTTAAAAGACAAAAATTTCTCATAACTCATAAATAGTATCACTTAATAAGCAATCATCATAATCTGGCAAGTTTTTCGAGTTCAATTTCATAATATATCAGAATTTTTAATATCGTTAATTAATTGATTGGTTGATTTGTTTAACGACAAATCTTCTTTTTATGCGTCATTTAATGTCAATATTTAATTTTCTTGTGAGTTTGGGAGTAATAAAAATGTATGTTATTCACAAAGTAATAAAATATATGTATTCACAATTGAATACTTGGTAGATGATACTAATCTTTCGTACATATTCACGTTTGTGTGGACGTGATTACTACAGGGTGAAGTAGAGTAACTTGCTTTTTCGGAATAACAAATGAAACAAAAGTAATGCAGATATACATGTAATTCTTTAAGCAATTACATTTAAATTCTCTTTTACAAGCTTTATAGAGGACATCAGTCAGATAGCGTCCATTCGGCTCAATACACTGGGTTAATTGTACTTTCAAGTTTCGATCAACCCTTTCCAGCATATTGGTTGGTATGTTGACGACAGCTTGACGAATGGTATTTTTCAGGTAAGCCAGGGCGTTAGGACGATTGTTGTAAACAATTGACTTCAGTTAGCCCCCATTAAAAATAGTCACAGGGTTATAAATCAGGGGACCGTGCTGGCCAATGCAGATGAGGTGTCCTGGAAAGTTCTGCTGCAAAACTGTTATTGACACGCGCGCTGTGTGTGCCGTGGCATCGTCCGACTGGAACAAACTTTAAATACCGCACTCTCGAGTAAGCCCCGCACCCCCACTATTCTCTTCATTGCTTCAGGGCGCCAAATTCAAATAAACAAGTTGCTCTGCCCCATCTTGTAGTTACGATGATATGTGTGTTTTAGATTTTAGCTTTGTTGAAATTATATTTTATTACAGCCTTAGATTTGAGAAATTGTAGAATATTGTGCTGTATAATGTCATGAAAGAATTATTTAATGATTTTGTTTGGCTGCTTAATCTCAAAAGCTAAATATTTTGTCGGTAATTTTATGCTTTCAAATACAATTTTTTTTTCTATGATTTTGTACTTTCAGGATAATGATGTTTTTTCTTAGATATATAGTTTGTAGTGCATAAAAGCTATTGTTTCGGAATTTTACTATAAAGATGTATTTTTATTTCTTTTTTTTTAGTGTTGCATTGAATGTTATTTTGCTATTAAAATGTATTATTGCAGTTTATTATAAAATGTACAGTCATTTTCTTTTTGTTTCCCTCTTTCCTCTTAGTTGGAACCCTAACGTGAGGTCAGATTGAACATTGCAAACAACAACAGTTAAAAGATAGCTCTCCGCTCTCCACAACCGCCACTCTCCGGATCAGAGGATGCGGCATAATGTAGTTTAACTACATAACCAGAACATCTGAATTTGCATTCTGTTGTGGAGTAGTTTTTGCACTGGTGGTTATAATCGGCCTATGTCGGTCGCTAATTGACTTAACCTACCCAGATTTTAGGAAATGGATAACCTTACACTGAAAACTGATTCCTTAGTATTCGGCTAACTGCCGACTAATATCAACTGCCTAGTAGTTCTACTGAACGCCAATTCTCGTTAATTTTTATTAATATAGGAGGGAGATTCCATTATATGAGGAATAGGTGTATTTCTCCCTAACACATTCATAACTGATAATTGCATAATCCTTGTCTCATACGCAATTACAACATACACGTGGATATTGTTCCTTTGTCAAATATTTGAGCCTAAACATAGATTAACATTATCCAGTAACAATCGTAAGTATGAATGTAGGCACTTACTTAAAGAAGTAAGGGACACAAATGAAAAAGAATCAAATTTTAAAAGCTTCATTTAGATAATTAATTTTAAGTTTAACTGAAGCTGACATTAAATGTACGACAACGTTACCGGCTCGTTTTTGTTGCTTTCATTCTGTCATTCTTAAGGTCGGTCTGTCTTTCTTTCTGTCTTTCTTTCTCATTTATTATGTATGCTTTATCATCAAAACTAAAAATTGCCTCTAATATATCTTATTCTTCCGTATTACCTCGCAATCAAAATAAATGGTGAATTATTTTTCCAAAGAAGTTACAGCATGTAGCGCACGAACAAACGTGCTACCTAACGGTAGAATAAGCAGATTTTTATTAAGATGCTACGATTAAATAAAGAAAAAACATTAAAAGGTTAAACGCTATATTATTTCAGGGCTACAGCTCCCATGATGAAAATTCTTAATGAAATATTTTATACATGATTAGATGATAAGATGATTAGAGGCATTGTCAAGTTATACAGAAAAAGTCAATAGAACCTATGTTCCTGTTACCAAGTGCAGAAGGGCGAAAAAAACAAAACAAAAAAACAAAAAACAACAAAAACCAAAAAAGAACCCAAAAACAAAAAATATATATTTTAGATGCTTAGGAACAGAAAGAGTACCCGCAGCCGATGAGCATTTAATCTAAACAAGGAGTGGGTTTGGAAATGTATTGTACAAACTTCTTTAACCATCTTAGAGAAACTTTCCTACATTTCATCATTATGGATGACGCTAGTCTCTGAGGAAACAATACAATGCTCTTCCGGAACGCTACTCGTTCAACCAGACTCATAGCTGCATCAATTGCTAAGAATATTGGGTCACTCTGTCGGGCCAGAAGGTTTCTCTCGTTAGAATCCATTTTGTAGATTTATAAATTTACCATTCGTCCCTTCATTAAATACCGTTGCATATTTGGTCGTGTGCTCCTGCTATTCATCTTGGGGATCTTAAAAAAATTCAGAGAAAAATCCGCACTTGTCAGGTCGCCTTCAGTGACTTTCTCACTGACCGGATGTGGCTTCCCTTTGTCTTTTATACAAATATATTCACGATTTTTGCCTTGACGTGCTTCTTTTCCTGGTGCTCCGACTACAAAGATTTACTCGTACTACTAGATTGGTGTCTAAATTCTACCCTTTTACCGTCAAAACAATCAAATATAGCACCCACTTCTACTCTAACAGTTTATTTTCTCGCATTTCTCGTCTGTAGAATTCAATTCAGTTTGTTTGCTGACCTGAAAGCTACCATCTCCGAAAGTTTCCATCCTTTACCTCCCTAAATCCCATCCACATGCCCAAATCCCATCAACCTTCCATTTTTTCTTCGGCATCCACTGTAACCTTACTTTCTCTTTCTGTAACCCATTACAAACCAGTCGCAGTCCCGTCTTGCTTAGTGTGAAAAGATTCTAAATAATGAAGCTATATGTTGTAATTTTTTTGTAAAACTTCTTACAGCCATGCATAGCCGTGTATTCGCATATTATTGCTTTGGGAATGCTTACAGTGAATCTGTACATTACTAAACCCCGATTTTGTCAACTGAAATTTTGGCGGGCAATACTTGATTTCATCTAAAGTAACTCTGTTCGAAATAAAAATGGTGACGAGGCTAATTTTGTAACACGTTGACTACCAGAGGTCAATTACGAAATCTGACTTCAAACGCCAACAATATAATGGCCAACTTAAGCAATAAAACATTTTTATGAGTTGGTTTATAGTTTCAACTGAAGACTTAACATTGGTTTCACACTAAAAGTATCACTGCGAATAAACTCACTGTTGGCGTCTACAAGTGAAAATGTATCAGAAAAGTTCCAAGCACGTGAGAACTCGTAGTCGACGAGTTATCTCGTGGTTGGCATTCAATGTATTAATAAAACTAAAATAGATCAAAACCTTATTCTACACATTTTAATGATTCGTTATTTATAATCTAAACAATATGACTATAACATTATACCATAATTGAATATACTCTATTGCAAATACAAAGAAGAAGATTCCACCAATGTAGGACCAAGGCTGACTACCCTATACCTCTCAAACTCAACCACATTAGACAGACATGCTTATAGACGTGATCATGCCTTTCATACACGCGCTCATAACACACTCATAGAAAAATATCTACACGTACTCTACCGACCATAATTATTAGGCAACCCCAGTTTTAAAACATTATGTATTTCATACTATTTTTAGTATTTATTGACAAGTAGATAATTCTAAATGAAAATAGAATGATTTTTTGTTATTAGTTTGCAAAATTTTACAAGGCAGCCAGGAAGCTTTTGCTTTGGCCAGACAATAAGAAGAAGAGACTAGCTTGGGGAAGGGAGCACAAAGACTGGAAACCAGAACAGTTGTATGATGCACTAGTTATTGTGTTGTATTAACAAAGGAATCATTCTATTTTCATTTAGAATTTATCTACTATAAAACACAACTAATTCCTTTCCAGCACCCAATAAAACTGTCAAAATGATTAAAAAGATAAATCTGAGACTCATTTCTACTTGACAAAAATGTTTGACCAATTCCAGACAGATCATAAATAACAATAATAAAACAGATTTAACAAAAATAAAAACAAATAAAGGCTACAGGCAAAGTTCATATTACTCAGAGACTGTCAGTCAACGTTAACGTTGCATTTCTTCCCCCCTTGTTTGAAATTTTCTCTTGATTCACGTGTTAGGTCTTTTGACAAGATATCTGTTGGTTTCATCAATGTATTCATTTGTTCTTTCATTTATATATATATATATATATATATATATATATATATATATATATATAGATATTATTATATATTCATTATATAATTGAATTTGATCATAATAATCCACTTTCAGAAAAATTTAAGTCCACACTGACCACGCAGTAGTTTCCGTCAACATCTCAGTCCGCTCTCACTCTATCCAAGAAACCCAGACCAGCAGAATATCCTACTGCTACCAAAGAGCAGACTGGGATTCATTCCGAGACTTCCTGTGTGATGTCCCTTGGAAAAACATTTTTAGTCTTCCTGTCAAAGACTGTGCATCCGAGGTCTCCTCTTGGGTTAAAGCTAGCATCGATGCTTTGATCCCTGCCAGGAAATTTCAGCTTAAATCCCATTCGTCTCCCTGGTTCACGCCCGCTTGCGCGGCCGCAATTTCCGACAGGAATCATTTCTTCCGTCTTTAACGAAACTACGTGTCGGACCAAAACAGGCGCCTTTTCGCCTCTGCGTGTAATAAGTGTAAAAAGATACTTAACGAAGCTAAGATGTTGTTTGCTGCCAGAATGAAGCAACGCATAGGATCCTGTAAGTTCTGCACCAGACAACTGGCGAATCTGTAAAAGCATGCTTAACAAGAGTAAGTCCTCAATACCACCCCCAATTAATGAATTTGAGGTCCTCACCGCCTCAGCGGACAAGGCCGAATACGTTACTCGCAGATTATCGACCAATTAGAGACTGAATTCGTCTGGTGTTTCTACACCCGACTTCCCACGTAGAACTGAGGCTAAACTGAATGACGTCCACATTAAACCCTCGCTGGTCTCTAACATAATCTCAAAACTTGACCCTCACAAAGCGAGCGGTGGGGAAGGAATCCCATTCATAGTCTTGAAGAAATGTGCCGCTGAACTCTCCTCTGTCCTCTCTAAGCTCTACAACTTCTGCCTATCAGCTTCCTGCTTTCCAGCCTGTTTGAAGTCTTACTCTGTAGTTCCTATTTTAAAGAATACTGGAGAACCCTCGGACCCCGCAAATTACAGCCCTATCAGCATTCTTCCGATCTTTGTCAAAATGTTCGAAGCCATTATCAACGCCGAGGTGGTTCAGCATCTCGCAGCCCACAGGCTCCTCTCGGGCAAACAGTATGGTTTCCGCTTCACAAAGTCTACTGCTGATATGCTAACGACCATCACCGAGTATATATACCAGGCTCTCGACAAGAATGGCGAAGCCCAAACCGTTGCCTTGAATATATCCAAAGTGTTCGACAGAGTCTGGCATGCTAACATTCTATGCAAACTGCGGAGCTATGGTATAACTGGACAGTCGTTTCTCTCTAATCGCACAATGAAGGTGGTATTAAGCGGACATGCCTTCAAAAACTACTATGCGAACGCGAGTGACCCTCAAGACTCTATCCTAGGTCCTACGCTCTTTCGGATCTACATTAATGATCTCCCCGATGCCATAGGATCCCAAGTAGGCATGTACGCGATGACACCACAGTTAACTCTTGCCTCGATCAAAAATCTGGTGCGGGCGACAAAGCGAATCTCGCTGCCGAGCTTGAAAAGGACCTCCAATCCGTAGTGGACAGGGGTAAAAAATGGCTCGTAAATTTTAATGCTTCCACAACAAAGCTGCTATCAATTAACCATCATAGACAATCGCACCTACCTCCCATTAGCATGGAACAGGCTTGCCTCCCAGAGAGTAAAACACTACGCCTTCTTGGCCTCACATTCTCAGCGGACCTCAAGTCGAAAGACTATATCGAATCCATTACTAAATCCGCTGCTATGAAAGTCGGTTCTCTGTTCAGGGCCCGGAAGTTTTTCCTGTCTGAATCTATCCTGCACATATATAAATCTACCATCCGCCCCTGTCACATCTGGTCGGGTGCACCTGCTATTCTCCTAGGTGTTCACTCTTCCCACCTACCCAACCCTCATCCTAGGTATCCTTACTCGTCTATCACCCTCCTTCTGACATTTCCTATATCTACCCACTCTTTCTTATCACTTTCCACTATGTAACCTCCTGCGCAATAATCTCAGTGGAATGCGTTGCTTGGGGTGAATGATAAAATAAAAAACATCACGGTAAAACTGCCGGTTCCAGTACGATCACCAAATTTCGTATTTAGATGCGTGGATGCTTGGGGATACCAGGTGATATACGCTTGTATTTACGAGTAGTGTAATGTATAAGGGCACGGAATTATTTATCGGAGAGCAACTTGATAAGAAATAGGAAATAATGCTGGATATAGAATTGAATAAAATGTAAATCAATTTCACTTTTTGAAAGAATGAATTTGACAAACAAAAGAACGGACATTTTTAATGACTCAAAAAGACTATCAAACAACTTAGTAACAATCGGAAAACGTTTCCTGTCTTGAAATTATTTTTTACTTTATTTTCTAATGAAGGACTATTTAAAATATCCGATTTTCTCTTAAGCTCCTCTTTGTCTTATTCTGTATGCTTGGGATTTGAATTGCAGATAAAAGTAAAAAAAAAAAATTATCTGGGTATGTCAAAGAAAATGATAAAAATGAATATCGACACAGTAAAAAGCGATTGGAGTCTTGTGGATATGCACCCTACACTTCAAAGAATTGGAGTCTGTAAACCTAGTTATCTTGAAAAGCCAACGAAATTACATCTGGCACTTCTGAAAACCATAGTAATAGTCTATTAGAATCAGTCAAAGAAAATAGAGAAAATGGAGAGAGAGAGAGAGAGATAGCGATAGACAGACGGACAGACAGACAGAAAGAGGGAAAGATTTAAGGGAAATAAAGAAAATATTTTAATTCGATTAAAATCTACTGCCCTTGTTTTATTGGGCCTCTGCAAAAGCGGCCGGTTAATTAATTCTGTTTCATGTATATATTGATATTTACAATGTTTCGCAAAATCTGACACAATGCTGTATATTTGAAAGAGCAAATGTGTTGTTCAGGCCTTCGCAGAGCGGTTGAATTCTTCTATACGCAGTGTCCTTCGGGACTTAGGCGGTCATCTCTTCCAGAATTTCCTGCCTGTTGTATCTTTCAAATTTTGTCTTTTTCTCATCTCTAAAAATCCTGTTTTGCTATCTATTTACACAACTCGCTATGTAGTTTATTTGTAGATTTCTTCTGCCACTTGCGAGTTAAATTTGTCAGGCTCTCTTTCCTAATTAACTTCCCTAGCTATATCAACTGTCTCTTTCTGATATTAACTTCCTTATTGTTTCTATTTTCTCTAAAACTTTATCGTTGCTTACAAGTTCGGTTTTAGCTATTTTCTGCATCCTTTTGTAGAACCCGACTTCTATCTCATGAAGGTTCTTATTCATCAAAAAGATAATCAAGTGTTGTACAGGAGGGGGATTGATATTAAGTAGGAGTTCAGTACTCATTTTCTTTGTATCTAATAAAATAATCATGTTTCGTAATACCTATCTTAGATTTTGGAAGGCATCTTTCACCAACCAAATTTCGGACTTTTTGTTCTCAATAAAACACTTTTCCGATATTTCACTTGTTGTATTTGGTATCTCCATTTTTTTTTTTATTTTCGTGGTGTGATTCTCTTTTACTAACAACCATGCATTCTGACTCCTTGCAATTGAAGTTTTGTTCTTTCCTCCCGATTTTCTTCTCTACATTCTGCCACATCTCTTGCGTTTTCATTAACTACAGCGAAACACAATTGAAAGTTTTCACAAACGCAACCTGCCCTTCACCGAATAGGAACCTATAAAATGTGCTATCTTGAAAAGCCAATGAAATTACATATGAGATTTCTGAAGACCTCGGTAATAGTCTATTGGAATTCGCCAAATAAGGTCAAAAAAGGAAAGAGACTGAAACACACAGAGGGAAAGATAGATAGATAGATAGATAGATAGATAGATAGATAGATGGTTTAGTGGAAAAAAGAAATGAGATACCAATCCTCTTAAAAGATCTTGTACTCGTTTCATTGACTTGGTAATTAAGTCTGTTTTGTATATATATTGATATTAACAAAGCTTGACAGTGTCTGGCACAAGACAGTAAAAGTTAAAAAAGGAATTGTGTCAGCTTTCATAGTGGGGTCAAAGTTACTGCTTTAAAACTTAGAACACAAAATATTGGCGGCGCTAAAAAAAGGCATCTTCTTCAACGGACAATAAAAATTCTACTTTTGTATTAATTTCTTAGCTTTTTTTAAAGCAAAATTTTAGTGCTGACAAAAGTCACGGTTCCTGTAAGATCGTGTAGTGTCAAGGTGCTATGCAGGGACAAACTAGATTGAAAAATAGTATAATAACGCTTACATCTTGCTTTGATTTCCCATTAATTATTCCAGACATCTCGCAATTTAGCTATTCGTATATTTCTTTCTTTCTTTCTTTCTATCTTTGCGTGTATGCAACTGCCTTTTTCTATTTTTCTACCTGTTTTTTACACTATCTATCTATCCCGGTTTGTTCATATCGCGGTCTCTATCGGCCATTTTAGTATCTATCTATCAGTTTCTCCATGTCTAAAACTTCACGCTTCTCTGTCTAGTTATATCTATCTATCTATCTATCTATCTATCTATCTATCTATCTATCTATCTATCTATCTATCTATCTATCTATCTATGTACCAGTCTGTGCGTATTTATTATTGTCAGATGTATTTATGAAACATGCAATTTATATCTGTTTTTCTAGTAAGAAATGATGACAAAGAAGTCTTGGAAAATTTATCAATGTCAGGTTATATCGAAAACAGGCAAAACAAAAACTGAAGATGTCATATTCTTCGAAAAATAAGTAAAAAATGTAAATACCACAAATAAAATATCGCTCCTGAATGTGAATGTATTACTGAAAATAATCACATACATCCCGAAGAAATATGAGAGAGAGAGAGAGAGAGAGAGAGAGAGAGAGAGAGAGAGAGAGAGAGAGATGACAGTGAGAGACTATTTCACTAAAATTAAGGCTTTACGCAATGAATCTCCCTAGTGTCGCCATGAAGAATATACGTGAACAATTCGTTGGAAAGTACGTTCTCGAGCACTTCGTCGTAAGAAAGGAAATACGTTAACACTTAGTAGCAGGAAAAGATATATATGAATAGTTCGTCACAGTAAATGATCATGTCAATATTCGTAAGAAGAAATTATATACGTCAAAACATTGTCATTGTTAACGGAAAATTTATTATTGAACCAGTTGCAGTATGACTGGATCTAGGTGGATATATCGATGGATATTATATACGTGAACATAATTAGTCTCAGGAAATGGATTAACTAAACATTTCATAACAGGAAATAATATACATGAACGCACAGTCCCAGGAAATCATATCTGTGAAGACCTCGACACAGGAAAAGAAAAAATATAAACTTCGTAGCAGGAAATAATATAAGTGAAAATTTCGTAGCTGGAAACGAAATACGTAAACACCTCAACTCAGTAAATTATATACGTGAACTTACGTCGCAGGAAATTATATACGTGACCACATCGACGCCCGAAAATTTTATACGTGACCACATCGACGCCCGAAGTTATACACATCGACGCAGGAAATTATATACATAAACACATCAATGCGGGAAATTATATACGTGAACACATCAATGCAGAAAATTATATACGTGAACACATCGACACCCGAAATTATATACTTGAACACATCAACGCATGAAATTATATACGTGAACACATCAACGCATGAAATTACACATCGCCTAGAAATACTTAACAACAAAATCTTCGGAAAAGGATACGCAGTAATACATCTAAAATCTGAAGAAATACGACGGATTAGTCGACACTGACTTCTTATGTTGACTACTATTCACTGCATTCTTTACATCTTTCAAAATTCCCTGTTTCAGAATTCTTTTCGCTAATAGTATTTGCATTTGGCTTCCTTTGTTACACTTTCATTTCCTCGTTAATTCTAGCTCGTCGACAAGGTTAGCGACCTTTACAGTAGCACTCTCCAGAAAATATGGCACGGTATGTTTTGCCAATTAAAGGGGATTCAGAATGTCACCTTTGTCTCAATGCCTCAGAAAAGAGGAAGAAAAGAAAAGGTACTATTAATGTCACGTTTGTCGCTGCATAAATGTCAACTCGATGCGTTGTATTGTTCATCATTTATAACACATCTATCTATGATTCTATCTTTCTATCTATCTCAGTCTGTGCATATCTATCTATCTATGATTATATATCAGTCTGTTCATATCTATCTATAATATTATATTTGTCTGTTAATATCTATCTATCTATATATCTATCTGTCTGTCTGTTTTATCTATGCATCTATCTATCTCAGTATATTCACATCTATCTCTCCAATATTTGTCATAGACTGTCCATATATGGCTTATGCACATATCAGATTAAAATACTGCTTTCCGTATGATCATCAGAGTTAGGTAATGTTGTGGGTGCTCAATGATCACGCTATGGATTTAGCTGCTTGGTTGCGGAAGTCGTTGCTTGGGGAGGCACTATCCTATGGGTAAAGGAGCTTGGATTAGTTCCACCACGGAATTCGTGATGAGCGGCGCACTTCATTGAGCTTAATTCGTTACCCCTTAGTCGCCAGGGCCCGTGGTGCAGTTGGTATAACATCAGCTTAATAACCAAGACTGTCTGGGTTCGATTCCTGGTAGTGGATGCGCACTGCTGATGAGTCCCAATATAGGACGAAACGTCCAGTGCTTTCTGCATTCTGTTGAGGTCGAATATAAAGCTCGATGATTTACTTAATAATAATAATAATATATATATATATATATATATATATATATATCAGCAAGCGGTGTGGGTATAGAAGAATCCAAAGGAGTATCCTGTACATACAGTGGTAGAATAACTCTCTAAGAGAGCTCTTTACGCGAATTCGCCTGAAGATTTTCCTGAAATAGGCCTATACTTCCGATTTACCATGAAATAACTTGTCTGTCATAATTTTTCTTATATTTTCTCTCTATGTATTTATATACATAGAGAGAAAATAAAGACGGAAGCTGATGAATGTTCGCCTGAAATAGGCCCATACTTCCGATTTATCGTGAAATAACGTGTCTGTTTTAATTTTTCTTATATATATATATATATATATAGGAAAAACTACTAAAAAGTTGTAAGTTTTAAAATGTATTTTTCTGACAGTATTTATTTATTTATTTTTAGATATTTGGTAGAAAAACAAAATCTAAAAAATACAAACCTATCAGGGAATTTAAAATGTCAGATATCCTGTTGTTTAATTTGTAAACACTTTGTAAACGACGCAGTATTTTCTCTACCCAACACCAGCATCAAATTGCACCCACCACGCCTCACCTGTGACAGCCAAAACATTATATATTTTCTCTTCTGTTCAATATGTCCAAATAATGGATATATTGGTGAATCTGGAAATAACATTAGATTCCGTTTCAATAAACATAAACTTGGTATACGCCAGAACAACAATATTCCCCCATAGCCCAACACTTTAATCAACCGGGACACACATTAGAAAACTGCAATTGTTTACTAATAGGCTCCGATATTAGTTCTACACACTCACGCAGAAAGAAAGAAAAATACTGGATTTTAAAATTAAATGCACACAGGCTAGGGTTAAATAGGGACTTAGGTGTTTTGAATCTTTATAAATATTTCAATAGCTAAATATTTTTTAATTAGATACACTTAAAAATTCTTTTCTCTAAAATAAAATTTATAAGTATTATTAAAGATCGGTTTCCGTTTACAAATATTTAAAAAAAAATTGTCGCTTTCTGCGGCACGTGATGTAAACAATCTCTCCACGAACGCTCTCGCGAAATACGTTTCTAATTTAAATTTTAAAATCATTTGTTTCTGATGAAAGGCCGAGGACGATCGGAAATATAAAATATAATAATAGAAATAAATGAATACTGTCAGAGAAATACATTTTTAAACTTACAACTTTTTAGTAGTTTTTCCTATACATATTATTAAGACAGTATACGTGGATCATCACTATGTTATATATATATATATATATATATATATATATATATATGTATATATATAACATAGTGATATATATATATATATATATATATATATATATATATATATTATGACCTTGAATACGTTCCCGCTGATATTTTATTAAAAGTAATGTTTTATTTTTTTAAAAAATAAGAATTATGTCCATGAACATTTTGGTCATCGCTAACCACTACCTTTTCCCATTCTTCTGGCAGCATTTGAAATCCACGTCGGAAAAACCACAAGAGTTCACCAATTTTTTAGCATTTTTAAGACAATGAATGTCATGCTTAGCCAGTCCATGTGCCATCGATTGGAACAAGTGATAATCTGCCGTAGAAATGGCTGGTGAATACGGCTGGTGGGGTAGGACTTTTTATTTAAGAGTTTCCAAGTAGGTATTCATCCGTTTTGCAACATGTAGCGAAGCGGTGTCATCTTGCAAAAGTCATGTCTGCTCGTATGGCGGTCGCTTTTTGTATTACTCAACCCAAACGCATCAGTTGCCGTCATTATTTTGGCGGGTATGTTGATCTTATAAGAAACTATACTGAGCTGATCCCACCAAAACCAAAGCAGAATTTTATAGCCATGGATATTCGGCTTTACCGCTGACGTTGATGAATTATCGGGCTTATCCCCCAATCTTCTGTGCGTAGAGCTATAGTACTGTTACCAGTTTTCATCTCTGGTCACGATACGAAGAAAAAACAGAACGATTTTGCCGTTGAAGGAACTGTTCATACGTGACAAGATGCCGTTTGACGTCTCACAGATTCAACTCGTACGGCAGCAATGCCCTTGCGTTTGAATAATTGCTAATGCTTTCAAATGATTCAAAATTGTTGTGTGATCAACGCTTAATGATTCTGCAAGTTCATCTTATGAGTAATCATGAGGTAATGCCTCCAAATCTTCGTCTTCAATCGTTTTTGCTGCACCAGAGCGTTCATTATTTTCAACATCAAAATCGTTATTTTTGAAGCGTCTAAAACAATCACTGCAAGTTATTTTCGACAAAGCATGGCCGCTGTAAGTCTCAGTGAGAATTCTGTGATTAAACTGAAGATTTCTTTAAAATAAAGTAGTGCAGAAAAATTTTCCGAAACTTGATGTGTTTAACGCTATAAAAAAACAAAAAAAACAAAGTTGTTTACAATCCAGCGAAATGACATTTACTGAATTTTAAGTTTGCTTCTATTACTTGTTTATAGATGCGTTATCATTTTAAGCTACATTTTATGTTCTGGTGACGCCATCTGTTGGAAAACAGCGAAAACTTAAGCAAGGTTTTAATATTCAAGATCTTGATATATGTATAGATATGTTTATTGTTGAATATAAAAATATCAGTCTATTCTTATATGTCGGTCTGCCCATATAAGTCAACACATTATCTATCTAAGGTTGCTTAATCGGCTGAATTCAGAAAAAATATTAAAAAACTCTACATTATATATTTATTGAGCACTTTTTAGTACAGCTGTGAACTGGTTTAATTTATTTCTCGATATTCATACATCTATTTATCCATTTCATTCCGTAAAAATCTATCTATCTATCTATCTATCTATCTATCTATCTATCTATCTATCTATCTATCTCGATATATTGACATATTTATAGATATTACACTCTATTCAAATTAGTTTATCTATCTGAAAGTTTGTCCATCTCCCGTCTGCACATATTTATTATCGCCTGATAAATGTATTATCAAACGTGCAATTTATAATCTATAACTGTGTGTATGTAATTAATTTATTAGACATTTTTTCACGGCCAAAATACACATACATGTATATACACAACCGTGCGCACACACACAGAGTAATACATTTATACGTGTGCATACGTCTGCTCTTTCTAACTCAACAGATAAACTGAAATATAATTCCCTAACCTGTTAAACCTTTTACTGAATGTGAAAATCATTGCTTTGTAAAAAGATAAATTATTTGCTTTTATTAATTTTGAAATATTGAAAACATAAAAATGAACAATAAATAATGACTAACTTTGATATAAGTTACTTACAAAATTAAAATAACTAACTTAATTATAGCCAGCAACATCTGGCTTCATAAATCGCCGTTATGAAAAAAATAATTTTCTCTATGAAAGCACATGCCACATGGAAGATTGTATATTTAACACTAACAATCAAAAAATATCATTAAAGATTTACCTTTGGCATATAAAGATCATACTCTCTCGCAGACTGACCTATAAGAACCTCAGTGCAATCCGTGCACACATTGACCAGAACATCATGAACGCCTAAAAAGTAAATTTTAAAATAAGACAAATATTAATTGCTAACACTAAAATGTTCTAAACCACTTAATGAAAGGTAAGAACCAAAATACTAGAAGTTGTTATTACACAAAATAAACAGGCCAAATTAAATAAAATATCACTCACCAGAAGAGACGACATCTTGAATTGCATATGATATAATTAAATTGCGCACATATTATATCAGAATTATGATAAATTAATTAATTAATTAAGACGATAAAATAATGTAATAATAATACAATATTAAAAAACAATGGAAAATAACGTAAAAGTATAAATAAATAACATATATTTCGTTCGGCCTCGTTCCCAATAACCGTTTGACATGACGTCACGCTAGACTATTTCAAACATCCGGATTCTCAAAGAATACTAGGATACAGACAAAAGAATTGCAATTACAACACAGACACCACAGCGGTTCTTCTTGATGACTGCAATAGGCTAAAGTAGTTGAATAAAATAACAAAATATGAAATATTAAAGGATTCTTTATCCACATCTTCGAGCACAAGGCTCAGAAAATTGGAAAATATAATAGAAGTTAAATCGACACTCCTTCTCGGTTCTTATTAATGAAACTTGTTTCCACACACACACACACACATATATATATATATATATATATATATATATATATATATAGCCATAATTATTACGCCACCACAGTTTTTGAAAAAAGATGATGTATTTCATATTCTTTTTAGTATTTATTGCCAAGTGGACAATTCTAAATGAAAATAGAATGATTTTTTTTGTTATTATTACACTGCAGAATTATACAAGGAAGCCAGGAAGCTTTTGCTTCGGCCAGCCAATAAGAAGAGACTAGTATGGGGAAGAGAGCACAAAAACTGGAAAAAGAACAGTTCATTTGGTGCACATGTTATTGCGCAGTATTAAAAAGGAACAACAACTACCGGTAGTGTGCAAAAGTGTTAGGACAGGGGTGATTTTAAACTTTATTTTGATGCCTCATAAAAGATAAAATAGTTCTTGTCCTAATACTTTTGCACAGTACTATATATACATATATATATATATATATAGAGAGAGAGAGAGAGAGAGATAGAGAGGAGGGAAGGAGGGAAATAAAGGAGGAAAATGTGTGAGAAGATAGATAGGCATGACTAGAGATACATAGATATGAACAGGTAATTAAAGACATATTAGTCGATAAAAATCGAGAGAAATAGATAGATGAATTGCTGTGTTTATTCATCCCTTTAAAAGCGTGTATCTCCAATAATTTAATCCTTTCTGGTTAAGTTGTTCTTATAATGCTGCATGTTAGAAGTGAAGACCCTCGATTGAACTCGGTAATGTCTGTACATTTGAGTCATTTACATAACACTTGAAAACGAATGTATGATTCCATGTATTAAAACCTTAAATGTAATATACTTTAACTTCTTTCACTTGAGTGAATCACTTCTAAACTACTTTTATTATATTTTGTTTTTTAGTTCTTTGTCTTTAAAGTAAAAATTTCTCATTTGTTTTGCTTACTGAGGTTCTTATTAGGCCCAGTTATGTTCGGTTATTCTTTCAATTTTCACTTTGACCAGTTACCAATTTCTGAGAGAATGGAATCGTGAAGCTGATTCAAAGATAGCAAGAAGTAAGAAATTAGAAGTCAACATATTTATTAATACTTTTTCGTCGTCAGTACCCACTGACATCCGAGTATCGTAATCGTCATTCTCTTTCCTTATTCCCTTTCTCATCTCTGGTGAAAATGACGGCGAGGACTGAAGTTCCAGCCTACTCCTGAAGATTCTTTAGCAGAAGTCACTGATGAATGTCGATAGTAGACACTGCTGGGAAAGCCGAGCCTACGTTGCAGTACGTCGCACTTCCTCTTTATGTTGATGTTTGAACACGAGAATTCCGCCCTCTTCTTCCTCGGATAGTCCTAGCACAGGGAGGACGAATAGCAGCAACGGTTACAGAGGTATCAGGGTCAAAGGGGGCCTCTGACAGGGATGTTTTCAACTGATCCGTGAAACGTTGTTTTGGGCCTCTTGCCGCCCGCGAGTTTCAAAACAAGATGATACGTTGGAATCGAGTGGGACGCATTCTTGACACGTGGCTAGATCAGCTGCAGCGATGTTGATGCATAAATATACAAATATTGTCTGAAATTCACTGAAAAACGCTGTTAGCATTTGTTTCGATGCAAATAAAAAATAAACGGCTATGATTTTAACATTTTTAGCTTTATTTATCACTGGATTTGTTTGAGTACTAAGTTGACAGTAGTATTGTTAGAGCTGTCATAAGAATGTCTGTTCGTTGGCTATAATTTTATAAAATCTGTATAATTGTTTGATGTATCTGTTTTTTCTCTCTTTCTTATTTATTAAATGTGTTTCTTTTCCCAACGCGCGCATAAATTCATCAATCATTTCGTGACAAAGCTGATAAATTCATTATTGTGAAAAAAATAAATCTTTTATTTAATTAATTAAGAATCTGTAAAGGACGTTTCAAAGAGAAAAAATGTTGGTGTTCACAATTAGTTTTGGATCTAATTATTTTTCGCAAATTAAAGAAGGAACATGTCTGTCATTTCGATGACAGAAATGTCCTCCTCTTCACCGGGTAATATCGAGAGTAAAATTAGAATATAATAACATTTGAAACCGCCTTTACATTGCGCAAAACAGGTCGATGACCGCATGAATCAATGCTAAATAAAACAAACACAGTTACTTTTTTGCGGTTAGGCTCTTACATATGTTTCTAATCTTTGCTTAAACAATCTACATGTTTATTTTACTACTTTGGCTCTCTACATGTGTTCTACACAGTTTAGGCTTTGAATTTGTGCTACTTATTGCTTAACCTTTCTACAAGTGTTACTACTGCCTATCTCCATCAATTATACATGGTCTTGTCTCATACATAACCAAACTCCCTACAACTTAATATTTATTCGTAATTATCATCAGAAGTTTTTTTTTTTGCATGTTAAACTAGAAATTTATTAATAGAAAAGGATAACACGAATTGCAGAAGTTAATGTTCAATAAGAAAGTCGAGGGTATCAAGAGTTTTAAAAATGTTCGTAATAGTAATTTCTTGGAAAGTGTTTATGCGTATGTATGTATGTATGTATGTATGTATGTATGTATGTATGAGCGTTTGTTTGGTAGGAATGGCTTTGAATGGAGAAGAAGTAAAAGGAATCAATACACGAGAAGGACGGAGAAAGAGAACGAATATGCGATGCGCCCTGACGTCCGGGTCGACTTGAATTTTCTCTCGTTACATTTTAGTTTGGCGTCTTGCTGCTCCCATCTGACTGTCTGGCTGACACTGAGGGAAGCCCTTTAGAGTTATTCAGTATTCGCCACTCTTTTCATTCTTGCAAATCGCTTCCATTGGTCAGAGAATCAATTTAACATCTACTCGCAAAATCTGGTTCCGACTTTTTCTTTAAGTACGAGTTCAATCCTTTTCCTATGCGACAAAACCAGGATTTCACACGTCATTGGGAATTTTTGCAAAAGGGAAGTAGAAAGTTGCTTTTAATTCTTAATTTCCTATCCACCACAACTAATCTTTTCTTGGTTTAGACTCTCCACATGTGTCACTACTTGTTTAGACTCTCTGCATCTGTTATTACTCTTTGTTTAGCCTCTTTATAGATGCTAACGTTACTTTGCTTAGGATTACTTCTTTTCTAACTGTCTTTTACATAGACATTTTACATGTAGGACTATTCTTTCTATAGGCTTTTTACATGTGTTATTACTCTTTTTTACTCTCTATACAAGTGGAAATACATTTTACTTAGGCTCTCAATATGTGTGATTATTCTTTGCTGTGGTTCATTATATGTTTTACTGCATTTTGCTTGGGTTCCATACATGTGTTACTACTCCTTTACACTGGCTTCTTTAGAGATTTTAAGACATTTTGCTTAGGTTCTCTATTTGTGTGATTCATCTATGCTATGGCTTATTACACTTTTTAATATATTTTGTTTACGTTTTTTAAATGTGTGTCTAAATAGTTTTTTTTTGTTATTCGTCAATTGCCCGGATGACTACACTTCTGATGTGGGACAAGTTTATGCTATTGTCCACCCTATGTAAGGATCCACAGTCACTTAAGGTTTAGGGTTAGTAAACGCATTTGTTGTAATTGTATGCAAAGTAGGAGCAAGACGTGCGTATTATGAGGATTTGAAGAACAGATTACGTCAGATAAAAGACAGGAAAAGGTTAAGAATGTAATGAACGAGAAAGGAGACTTTCTGGCGTCTTTTTCATAAGGGGACAATTTTATAGAAGAATCTCTTATTACTATTGATATATGAAGAGAACGAGAATGACACGATTCCGTGAAAGTGGACTGGCTAGGGAGGTTTGAAATAGTTTAAACAATATAATTCGCTTTAACATCTACCATAAGAATTGCAAAATACGGGAGATGTTAAAGAATAGATTAAAAAATTGGAATGAAGGAAGTATTTAACCTTTTTGGAGATTGCAGCTATCAGGGAAGCAAGCAAACGGAAGGGAGTTTCATAAACGGGAAGTGCGAGAAAAAAGGCAGAAACATTTAACTATTTCGACGGTAAAAGAGTGGGACCTTGATGCCAGTCTAGTAGCACGAGTAAATATATATTTCCGGGGAACCAGGGAAAAAAATCTCGTCAAAGCAGTTGCCATGCTTGTAGAAAAGAAAATATTGGCTTGCTTTTTGTATTATGTTATTACGTTGCAGCGATTTTACAGATACGTTCAAATGCTAAAAGAATCTCGTCCCATATTCCTACGCAATTGTGACCAATCATTAATATTTTTAGTAGTCAGTTTTTGGCCTCGCTCTAGAACTTCACAGCATCCCCTTATATTTTAGTATGTCTTTCGAAAAACGCGTCCCGCTGTTGTCAAATCTAGGAACTTTGTAATATAAAATTTTTCTCTCCTGTGTGATATTTTCAGATACCAGATCGCGTAGATATAGAAATTCAGAAATTGGATTAGGTTTTGTGTTTTTATAATAAATATATAAACTGTATTAAGCAAAAACTAAAGATAATATAAACGAATTAAGGAACTTTTTTATGAACGCAAGATGAGAGAGAGAGAGAGAAAGAGAAAGAATAGGGCCTAAGGTAAAAGAGATAAATAAAGAAGGAAAGGATGAAAAAGAACAATAAAAGGGAGGAAGAAAAAAGAAAGATATAAGAGATAAAACAGAATATGAAAGCAAAAAGGAGAAAGAAAGAAATAGTTAAAACGGAAAATAGATAAAATTGAAATCAATAAAACGAATTGTTTACTAAAATATATTAAAAACCAACGAAAAAAAAATGAAATGAAATAAATTGATCCAATAGGGAGAAAAATTTACATTTGGAAAGATTTTTCTTTGTATATTATAAGGAAAAAAAAAACATTGAATAGAAACGATAAAATGGTATAAATAAATAGTCGAACAGTACAGAGAAACTGGAAAATAAGAAGTAAAAGCAATAAATGAAAGCAAAAAAGAAAGGGAAGTGAAAAAAGAGAAAAAAAGAGGTAAGACTTTGAAGCGTTTGAAAGAAGCAGACGTTGTCGATGGCGTAGTACGCAGTGACCCGGATGTAAATATAAACAGACACACACACACAAAAATAAACGGAAGCTGGCATTTAAGACCCATGATTGCAGCCGTACATCCAATATATAGCGTTTCCGCTTCTTCACTCTTCAGCGCTCTTTGAACAAATACACACATTCGTGAATGAGCGCACAGTCATACACATATACAAACGCACAGATTCATATTCACACACACACACACACACACACACACACACACACACACACACACACACATATATATATAGAGAGAGAGAGAGAGAAAGGGAATGAGAAAGAAAGAGCAAGAGAGAGAGAAACATTTGTCCTTGTAAGCTGAACAAGATAAAAAATTAATTCCCTTGATATAACTGTGAATTTAGATGAAATACCAGGCAAGTAAACATTCCAGCTTCGGGTATATATTAGCATTTTTATCACGCTAGATAAAGTACTACTGAGTAGCGAATTTGTTCCACACAAAGTGTTTCATGCTTTCGATTTTGTTCTATATTTAAGCTATACTTATATACGTATAAGCTATTGACTGCTAAAATATCAGTAAAGATGAAAGGTGTCTACTTTTCGAGAAATTTCTTGTATGTTTTAAATTTAACTGACTTACGACCATATCACGTCGATATACCGTTTCCCCTATGATCGACGAAGTTAGACAACGTCGAGCATGCTTAGTAACTTGATACGTAACATCTTGGGAATACCAGATGCTGTAATCTTGGAATTGTTTGTGGTGTAATGAAAATGGTTCGGAATTGGTAATCGTTTTCACTGGATCTGTTAGATTCCCTTATGTACTAATAACACTTGGAAAAATATGAATCCATCACTTCTTCCGAAGGTTGTAATCCATGATTCCCTCAGTTCAGATATATAAAAGTTATACCCGCCATACCATATGCAACTCTCCTCAATCCATTCCTTTACCATTGACAAAAAGAAAGTTCCATTCTCAAGAGCCGCTACTTTATGAAGGAGGGTTCTTAGAGAATGTTTCCTGCAACGCTGTAATCTTAATCTTTTGAAGTATAGGGTTGAAGATTTAACTATTTAACTTACAACTACATCATGTTAAAACACCGGTTCTTTTATGATCATCCAAGTTAAGCAACTTCGAACTTGGCAAGTACCTAGATGGGAATACCTGTCGCTGTAAGCTTGGGTGTGCATTTGATGCAATCGATAATAGCTTGAAATTATTAATCAGAGAGGCGATTCCCGTTGGATTATTTATATTCTTTTAGGTGCAATTATCATTGGTAAATGTATGAATCCCCCTCTGGTTTTTCATCTACGAGTTAATTAATGGGAAAAGATAAATAATTTCAGTTTTAGAATATTTACATATCGGTATTAAATAACCCAAAGAGATTGATTTGCCGCTAAACAAAACCAATTATTTTGAAAATATTACAAATCAAAACAAATCTCAGTTATTGAATTGTTGAACAATATGATAGATGGTTATTTTCTGATAAAAAATATAAAACGTAATTAGATCCTAACATCGATGGCAAAAATTTATGTTGTACGATATGTATCACCCACTCTGTGTATATATATAGGAAAAAGGAAAACTGTAATCATAAACCTATATTTTAAACAACTCAACCGTGTTAATGGTGCGTGCACTAATGGCGATGAGCTTTCTTGAATAAGAAATGGTGTCGATAGAAAATCTCATTCATCAAAGTAAACACTGACATAATAAATTTCTTGTTTGTTTGGTTTTATTTAGCGGCATCTCAACCTCTGTTGCTATTATTTAATACCGAAATCTAAATATTGTAAACGCAATTTCAGCTACAGATAAAATGTATTGCTGGTCATTTTGTTTTACTTTGTATTGTCGGTATTTTCATATTGTTTTCTCGGTGTTCTCTGTTTGCCCATAACTGGGATCCTAACCAGGGGTTACAACAATTCATGCGTCTTTCCAAAATCCTCAAAACCTCCAATCACCTGCCAGAGGTTGGATATAATTTATCGTTATACTCATTCAGTTAAGTGCAATACGTGATGCACGCTTGGGTGATCATGTCTCGAAAGAAACATGACTGACTGGACAGAAGATTTCTCCGAAGATTTTTTATTAGTTTCTGCGATATACTGGTTGCCAGACAAGGCTATAGAACTTAGTCTGTCTTGTTATTTAACACATAACTGGAGGGAAGAGACAGATTAATGGTTTTCCCCAAGTTGTTTGCGCGTAAGTGAATCCAACGAATTCAACTGGAATTCACACTCGGCTCCCTGATTTCTCGTTCTGGGCCGATATCCACTGGACCACAACGCACATCTATCGTCATACTAAGGACTACATAATAAAGCCCATCTGCTGGAAAATTGTATTTCATTAACACGAGTACTATCATAGTATAATTATAATTTTATGGTTTAAATAACAGGCAAAGATTTGATAAAAATCTGAATCAACCAGCTAAGTCTAATATAACTAATATGTGTACGTTTTCTTTTAACACTATGTAGATTTATCGCGAAAGGATATTAATTTCTATCATATTAACTGGAGTCATAGTTATAGTTTTGCTACAACTGTCAATGTCTTACTGCTGCCACATCTGGTCGGGTGCCCCTGCTATTCATCACGGGGTTCTTGACAGAATGGAGAATCTGTAATGTGATCGATACCGACTTGACAGCTCAGCTACAGTCGCTATCACACCGAGGAGACTTGGCTTCTCTGTGCCTCTTCTATAAATATTTTCATGGCTTCTAATCCAGTGAACTTAGATCACTGGTGCCTCCTATTTGTGAATTTACACGAGCTACTAGATTAGCAACTAGGCCCACCCTTTTACAGTGAAACCGATAAAATTTAACCGCAGTTTTTACTCTAACAGCTTCTTTTATCGCACCTCCCGTCTGGAGAATTCCCTTCCATATACTTGCTTCCCCTACAGCTACATTCTTCAAGAATATAAATGTACGGCCAACAGACATCTCCTATCTCACTAACTCGCATCCATTCTCTCAGGCTCTTTTTCATCTACTCCATCCCCATCCTCGGTATTCTCATCCGTCTATTACCCTCCGCTTGACATTTCCCATAACTAACCCCTCTTTCTCATTACTTTTCCCGATGTAATCCCATGTGCAACAGTGGAAGTAAAATGCCGTGCTTGGGGTGAGAGTATTTTTAAAAAAATCCACCAAAGAAATATCCAAACCAAGCAGTATGTGGAGAAATTACATAGACTGAAGGAGTGCATGGAATTGGATATCACAATGAGCGGCTCTCGACTGAATCAGAAAATCAAGTAACAGTATTGGTAGTTAATATTATTCTTCTTCTTCTATGTGCCGTGTCTTTTCATGACGTAGGCGATCATGGTCTTCTCTATCTCCCTATCCTTTGTGGTTCTTGGCACGCTTTCTCCTGTTACACCACGTAACCTCCATTCTGCCATCAATATGCTCAGGTCAGTCAAGTATATTCTACGCTGTTTTCCCCTGTCTCTTCTTCCCTTATCTGGCTTGTTAGTATCAGATTCTCCAAGCCCTCCTTCCTCATTGCGTGTCCCATTAATTTTAGTTGTTTCTTTCTGATTTTCAGTATTAATTTCCTTTTCGTTTTCATTCTTTCCAAAACCTCATTATTGCTCACATGAACGATCCATGATATCAGCAGCACCGTTCTGTAGAACCACATTTCAGTTGCTTCAAATTTTGCCTCATTTTCAGTGATATTGTCCAGCATTTACTGCAATATTTAAGAACTGACATCACATAGCAAACTAGTAGTTTCTTTTTTGTTTCTAGTGAAATTTTCTTGTTTGTTAATACTCTACTTATCTTCTGGAATACGTCCTTCGCCATGCCAATTCGCCTTCGGATCTCTGAGTCGCACTTTCCGTATTCTGTTGAAACACTTTCCAAGTATTTAAATATTTGTACTTGCTTGATTTTAGTTATCCCTCACCTTTATTTGAGATTTTGAGCTGCTCTTTTTGCTGGTGGCAATGCATTCGGTTTTCGTGCAGTTTAGTAGTTTTTATACACTCCCTATAGAACGAAGGCATACCGGGTCCCAAGTTCTAATATTCTCCATTTTCCTGTAGTTGGTAAGTCAGTCATCGGCTGTTATGAAGAGTGACACCAGATCTGAATTTTATCATTAGGGCATGGCTGTCTAAGTTTGTATATCTAGTGTTAATATATTCGCTATGCTATGCACAGACTCCTGAAATAATAATACGTTCATTCCTTTTCGGATGCATTTGTCGTTTAATACTGACACCTCATTCCGGTATTAATCTCAGCTGCAACAAACGTCATGAAAGATAAGTGTACATATATCAAGCACGTGTATGCAAAACCGACATACCGGACCAGTGCGACGATTACCGCATTCAACGAAAACGCCAAAGGGCTAAACTTAAGCGTGTCGAATCCAGTACAGCTTTACCCGAACCGCCACAAAATGTTTTGGTTTGCAGTAAAAACAAAACTGTTGATTACACTTTCTATCGATTTTTCTGTAAAGACCTGGAAGAGTTGGTAATGTGATTGAATAAAATGAACGCAGAAAGTAAGCAATACGTGCATTTTTAGAGAGTTGCTTCCACTTCAGGTCTCTTAAGCGATAATGCGTCATGACATTTGTAATCCTGAAAATTAGTGGCAATAATATTGCGCAAGACCTGGAGATTAAGGAAGGCGTGAAGGGTTTTCGACACATGACATCTTTAATCGTTTCACGTGTAACCTTTGCTCCATATGGCAAATATATTAGATCGCCACACCATTACAATTGATAAGTATTGTTTTGTTATCCTTTAATGTAGTACTTAAACGCTCCAACTGCTGAAAAGAAATTGTACATAAGAGTGTTAGGTTTTACTAAACGATTTTCTGTATGGCACGATGTTCTTACAAATTATGCCTTTTTCTCCAAATGTCAATAATCTCTGTAACCATGGCAATAAATTCATGAGAATACGAATTAGTGCAGATCTTCATTTTGACAAGCTATGAAGAAACCTTTCGCAGTTTTAAAAGCCATTCCCTGTTACGGCGTGAGACCGAACTGTTGAATAGATCAAAAACATTACAACATTAAAGCAGACATTTTAAACGCATATGTAAATACATACACAAATATATTAAAACAAAATAGTAGACATGAACGAGGATAAGACAAACAAAATGTATACACATCGTCAAGTGGTGAAGTGTAAACTGTAACAAAAAAAAAATGTCTAACCGGCTATTTCTATGTAGTTCTTAATTGAGGACAAAAACTTCAATTTGTAGACAACCACGAAATAAACGGGGAAATAATTATATTACCACGGAAACAGCAATAGAATTCTCAGCACGACTTCATTTAGGCCCTACAGATATGCTCACCCATTTTATTTAATGTTTTATATATATATATATATATATATATATATATATATATTACAAACTGAATGTTTATTAGATTGGAATTTAAGTTCTCTCGATGTTCATGGAAGTTGAATCTTATGAATTTAGGATACTGCAGTTTACTATTCATATAGGAGAGAGAGAATTACGGTCACATCATATTGAAACACACACACACACACACACACACATCATATTGAAACACACACACACACACACACACACACACACACACACACACACACACATATATATATATATATATATATACATATATATATATTACAGAACAGTGAAAGAACACGTAGGTTAAAAACCCACTATTCAATCTTTACTTTTATAAAGATTAATAAATTGGCATGTCTAGATCTAAGCCACCCTGCTCGCTTCTTTAACCAATAGTTACATAATTCTAAATGATGATTGAAATGTTTAGACACACCTATTGCATTTCCTCCAATAACCACTCCCTAATTTTCTAAATAACAAGAAATTCATCTTATATTTTCAAAAATAAATCGTTTTCACAATTTAATTTAACATATCACCTGAAGAGGAACAATTTTGTTCTGAAACATGAAAATTTTTGTATAGTGCTATTATGCTTTTATAAACAATTTTAATAACAAAATTACAATATATATATATATATATATATATATATATATATATATATATATATATATATATATACATAATTGTTACTTTGGAACATGACCAAAATACAAACTACTACCAAATTGTATATTTTGTTTCTACATTGACAAAACAATATCTCATCAGGAGACATTGTTCTTTCAATGTCGAAACCAAATGTACAGTTATGTAGTAGTTTGTAGTTTGCACATGTTCCAAAGTAATAATTAATAAAAAATCTTCAGTGCTCTATTTTTATATCGAACACTGTTTTAAATTTATATTTTTCTTCGTTCATATTCATCTGTAATATATATATATATATATATATATATATATATATATGCATGTTTCAACAAGATATGGCTGTTATTCCCACTGTCTTTCTATATATATGTGTTTTAAACAAAACAAAGATTAACCCCTTATCAGGAATACAAACATATACAATCTTAATTATTTGTAACTAAAATGTATACTTTTATCCAAAAGTAGATAGCCCAGTTGTAAATATGACAGTTCTACTAGACATGTATGAATATCACACATTCCCTAATATCTAACCTATATTTAAATTTTTCAAAATCCACCTACATTCTGATTGGTTAAATTAGAAACACCCATAATATCAAAACTTTTTTGTCTTTCCAACCTCCATATAATCTTTGTACCATTTTTTATTTCATAAAATCATTTTTAACAATGTTATTGAACATTGCCTAATTACGAGATAGAAATTTAAATCTCGAAACAGAAATTTCCGTGTCGTAATGTAAACACTTCTTTACAAAAAATAAATCTAATTATATATGTAAGAGAATTAAGTTCATATCACGTTGAATCACACACACACACACACACACACACACACACACACACACACACACACACATATATATATATATATATTAATGCAGGTTTCATTGAATAATATAGACAAGTTTTGTTTATTAATTTTGTGTAGGATCCGTTCATACCGTCTGATATACTTGATGGTGATGTCGTTGAAAGACAACAAAAAATCACAGTATTTGTTGAATTTTTTATCGGGTCTAAGCTTTCGGCTCACATAAGCCATTGTCAAAGAGTAAATATTAACACACAGTAAACATAGAACATTTAAGTTATTAACAATAAAGAGAATTGAATGGAAAATATAAGTCCATCCCTACCGTGGCGGATGGCCGAAGACAGTGACATAATATCAAAATTTTTTTGTCTTTCCAACCTCCATATAATCTTTGTACCATTTTTTATTTCATAAAATCATTTTTAACAATGTTATTGAACATTGCCTAATTACGAGATAGAAACTTTAAATCTCGAAACAGAAATTTCCGTGTCGTAATGTAAACACTTCTTTACAAAAAATAAATCTAATTATATATGTAAGAGAATTAAGTTCATATCACGTTGAATCACAAACACACACACACACACACTCACACACACACACATATATATATATATATATATATATATATATATATATATATATATATATTAATGCAAATGCAGGTTTCATTGAATAATATAGACAAGTTTTGTTTATTAATTTTGTGTAGGATCCGTTCATACCGTCTGATATACTTGATGGTGATGTCGTTGAAAGACAACAAAAAATCACAGTATTTGTTGAATTTTTTATCGGGTCTAAGCTTTCGGCTCACATAAGCCATTGTCAAAGAGTAAATATTAACACACAGTAAACATAGAACATTTAAGTTATTAACAATAAAGAGAATTGAATGGAAAATATAAGTCCATCCCTACCGTGGAGGATGGCCGAAGACAGTGACAAAATAGTGGTGTTGCGGTCCCTGGTCTGATTACAGACATTTGAGTACGTTGTTGGAAATATCAAAATTGATTGTATTCAAACCAGGTTTAAATTGTTTAATGTAGAGTGCTTCGAGGATTTTTAGTTTCTGTTTGTTATTTTCTTGGTTAAGTATGTACGTGTTATCAACAAGCGTTTTTCTCAGAAGTGTGCGTTGATAACCGTGATATATATATATATATATATATATATATATATATATATATATATATATATATATATATGAGAGAGTGCTGTAATCTTTGGCGCTAGATAAACCTTACTCCACTTGTTATGCTGTTTTTTAAAAACTTTTTTAAAACATTAATCGACCTGATTGTAACACTTCCGATAATTAGAAAGAAAAGGATTAAGAAAACTTAAATTATTGAAATATTTTGAATTTCCTTTTAAGATATTAAGATAAGATGTTATTTTAAGGTATTATTTTATTCATTCTCATTTATTTATTGACCATTAATAGTTATTCATTTATATCGTCGCTTTGGTAAGTCTTCATGTAAACATTTTAAATTATCTTAAAGCCTTGAACTTAAAGGCAATGATGGAAGTTTATTTTAGTTTTATTTGTTTAAAATTTTTCTCAACACCTCCATTTATTGAAACACTTTCTTATTCTTTTCCATTATTTTATTTCTTTTTTTTCAACAGCCATAAGCCCACTTTTTAATTGATAGCTAAGAATTACTGATAGCATATGTTGATAGCTACATGCACAGGTTTAAGAAACTCTCAACAATTCCTTTGCTCTATATTAATAGTGTGAGTTAACGTTGGGGATTAACAAAGATATGAACTTTCATAAGCTCAGGATCGTACAGATAGTCTCTTGCATTTGTTGGAACGATGCACCGATAGTTGTTAGTTAGCTACCTGAGCCTTTTCAGTATTGTCTCGTCATGCCCCATAAATTCTTAAGGGGATACAAGACTGCAACTATGGCGGCCATGAATGTTGTTGAATCTCCAACGGAAAATGTTGAAGGTCAAGGGCATCAAGTGAGCAGCCATTGAAAAAAGAAAGACAAATGATCTTACTTTTGTTACATTGACAACGGAATAGATTAAACAATATAAATATAGATGTTCGATGTTACCCACACCTTTACGGGTATGAGCATACACGCCATGCAGATTGTAGCGAACCACTCTCATTTCTTTCGTATTCTGACGGTGAGATGTAATTTAACCATGGAGCAGTTTTTTCCACGAACAAGATGCTTCCCTTATCACTTCAATCTTACCCTAGCATTATCCGTTATCTTCTCCTAAGTATCCATTTAAAATGTGACTGTTAGGATGTAACACTCGACCTCGTGTAGTTTTTCGGGTCTTTTACATGGTGAACATCAATGAAAAAAATTCCACCAAAATTAGGAGAGAGATGGTAGTTATGTGACTGCGCGCAGGGATTGAGACATCTTCGTCGGTGGCGAATATATTTAGAAAATTTCGCATCAGCGTTCTACGTCAATATACGAACGGTCATTGTTTGTACAAAAATAGAATGAAAAAATGAAGACAAGTGAAAAAAAGTGAAAATAAAGAAAAAAGAAATAAAGAAAAGGAAAAGACAACACGGTTTGAAAATTGATAAAAAATGAAAGAAAAAATAAAATGGATATAGGGAAAAAAGAAGAATAACGAAATGATGAAAGAATGAAGAAAAGCTGAGAATATCCACGAAAAATACTATGTGCAAAGTGATAAAAGAAAGAAAAAGAAAGAAAAATACGAAAGAACAGCTGTATGCCAAAAAAGTGAACACAAGAAGAAATCATGAAAAAAAAAATACATAAAAAAAATGAGAAAGAAGAAAGAGGGAAGGAAAAATTAAAAGACAAGAAAATTCAGAAAATGCTAATAAAACACATAATCAAAAAGATGTTCTTTAAAATATAAATCAACGTAAAAATAAAAGAAACATTTAAAAAAATATGTCAATAAATTGCAAATATACAAGTGCTGAATATAGAAATGAAAGAAAGACATAGCGTCTGGAAGAAGAATAAATTATATTTAAATAAAGAGAAAATACGTGAAAGAAATAAAGAAGAAGCAAGCAACCAAAATTATGTTTCATACATGAAATAAGAATGAATGACAAATGATTTCAAGTTATTTTAAGAATAAAAGGGAAATGAATGAGTTCTTTAACAATTTAAAATATAAAGACGAATGAGATTTAGAAGAAGATAACGGGCAAATATTATCAAAGAAAATGAATAAGAAAGATAAAAAGAAATAACGAATAAATGAATGAAAGGTGACTCACGTTAAATAAATGACTTCCTGAATCTGACAAAGAATAAAAACACTGGACTCGAGCGAACCCGGTGAATAACATTTTCTTCAAAGCGCAGTCAGTTCTTTCGGCAAAGGCAGTAACAATTACATTTCGGACAACGACGCCAATAAGCATTGCCATTGGCGACACCAGTATGTCAGCCTTTGATAAATGCTACCTATTGACTCTTGTTTTGGGTTCCGAAGCGATGCTGAATGCCAACTCGGGTCGTATAAAATATAGAGCAAACGATTGGCATGATTCGTACTTCATTTCCCCTTGCGAGTACAGTCGTTAGTACAAAACGAGCCACTGCACTATGCGTCGGCTTTGAATTGACGTATTGTTGATCAAACGAGTTTTGTTTTGCTTTAATCTTTTCTGTTCAGTAAATGTTTCATTTGTCATTCACTGACTCTTTCTTACAGCTAGATATTTGTTTTTTTCTTATGCAATATTTCATTCTCTCTTTCTTTCTTTCTGATAGATATTGTAATGTTTTTTATGCAACGTTATTTGTTTAATTTTTTTGTAATCAGTGTTATAATTAAAACAAATAATAATGCACAATCATTTCCACGCATAATTCAAATATTTCGGGGCACCTTGAGGTGGTGTAATGGTTAACATGCTTGTCATGCTAGATGAGTTTCGACTGGATAATGAATTCAATCCTCTCTGGGTAGCGCACATGTTTGGTCTTTTGCCACATCTAAGCTACGCATAAAAATCACCTTATCGTGTCTGCTGATTTCACTCGCAAATTATTAGTAATATTATTAATAATGACTTTGATAATAATTATCGTAATAACAATAGGCTCGTCATCGTGTAACTTTCCGAGTTCGAATCTCACCCTTGACGACTTATCAGGTATGTGACGTCAGGATTCTATCGTAGTTACGATACCAGTGTTCGCCGCCGTTGCAATGTACCTGAAATCCTAGCGTTGACCCAAAGGCCTATGAGTGAAACTGATTAGATGAAGAATGTCTTAGTCTTTATAATCTGATAAAAGCTTCTCCAATAAAATAAACAAAACACACCACAACAATGCTCGGTTAATTATTATTGATGGACTCGGATACATGTAGCCGGCCATTGTTATGGTGCGTTCTGTTTATTTTGTTTTATAACTTTTCATAAGTTTATAAAGACGAACACATTCTTTGACAGGTCTCTTTTCAGGTCGCATGACGGGAAAATATTTCAGAATATTCTAAAATACATTAAGTTCGATGTTTCCTCGCCTACTGTCCTTATTTTGTGGTAAGAAGGCGTATGTGTGTTCTCCAAGTTATCTGAAGAGATCGAATTCCACTTATTAACTGGAGGAAAGGAAGCTGTAAAATCTTAGAGAAAAGGAATACAAAAAAACAAAAAAAACTTACGTTTGACATCTGAAATTGTGATACATTGGATATCGGCTCGAGGACGAAAATCGGGGAGCCAAGTTCGAATTCAAGCCGAATTCATTGCATTCACTTACGCGCAAATACCCTTTTTGCGTCTCTTCCTTCCAGTTATGGGTTAAATAACAGGATAGATTGGGTTCTATAGCCTTGGTCGGCAACCAGTCTACCACAGAAAGCAATGGCAACCTACTGCGGGATAACCTTCTGCCCAGTCAGTCATGTCTATTTCGAGACAAGATCGCCGAAGCGTGTATCACGTATGGCACTTTACTGACAGAATGAAGAAAGACGGTTTGGAAAATTTGATACTCACAGAACAGTTTAAATCCAAGGGAGACAGGAACACAACGCATAACATTTGCAAAGGACAGGAAAATCTGGAGAGACATCATCGCCTACGTCTTGAAGGGACACGGTACTTAAAGGAGAAAAGGGTTGAAACGTCTCTCGTGGTGGAGTGGTTACGCTAGCCTGACTTAAAATGGTTTTAAAAGTTTTCGATTACTGTCGATAAACCCATTCCTTTTCAGACTTTTTATTACCCAGGACGGTAGATGTCAATCTTCTTACTTTATTTTATGTGCCGTGTTCCTTCAGGGCGTAGACGATTATGGCTCTCCACATTTACTTGTCCTTTATAGCTCCTAATACCTCTTGTCTTGTTATTTCTCCCAACCTTTCTCTGTCATTCATTTGCCTAAACCTATTAAGTATGGCACTACAATCCGCCTTGTAAGTATCAGATTCTCCGAGCTCTCCTTCCTCGTTACATGCCCCAGAATCTTCAACTGTCTCTTCTTGATCCTAAGTAGAAGGATTTCGTTTACATCCTCTCCAAAACCTTGTCCTTTTCCACGTATTCTGTCTATTGTATCCTCAACATACTTCTGTAAAATCAAATTTCCGTTGCTTCGATTCTCTCCTTCATCTTTGAGTAGACTGTCTAGCATTTGCTGCTATGTAAGAGAACATAAATCACATATTCAGTACACTTTCCTTTTTTTTCAATAAAATTTTCCAATCTCTTAATACTCTTCTTAGCTTTTGGGGTGCGTCCTTTGCCATGAAAATACGTCTTCGGATGTCAGTGTCAAATTTTCCGTCCTCTGTTAGAACACTACCAAGGTATGATTAAATTTCTTTACCTGCTTGATTTTATTATGCTCGACCAGTGATTTGAATTTTGGTCTCTTCCTTTTGCTGATGATCATGCATTCATTTTTAAAATGCCTCTCTATTCGAACGCGTGTTCTTATCAATTATAACTCATATCTGAATAAAAAGTAATTCATCTTATAATACTGATTGACTCTTTCGTTTTTTACGGCTTATCAACACTTCGAATATCAACGCAACTCTGATTACCTATTCCGAGCCATTACTCTTTACTAGACTCATATCGAAATTTACAACACTTGGTATTACGAAACAGTCACCCATCTAGATATGGATCGGTCTCGACGTTGCTTAACTTTGGTGATCATACGGGGAAATAATATAATATAATTCAAAGGAAAAGAATAAAGTAAATAAATAGATGTATCAGCCGAACCCCCAAAAAGAATATATGTTAAACAGTCAAGGAATTTGATATCTGTTCTGACCTATTTACCCAAGCAAGAAAGACGGAAGATTTCCTTGCAAAGAAGAATGATCGTGAGGGTGACCGCTTCGGTAGAATATTGACTGAAGATAGAAAAGACCATAAAATAAGCAATACTAAAACCTTGTTCGGGAAAGAAAGCAATTATTGAACCTGAGCGTTAGTTTCGTTCTTAAAATACCCGAGACATTGGAACTATCCCAAAGACACCAAATACTAGATTGAAAGAATTAGATATTTGAAAAGAAAAAAAACAGATTATATGATTTATACACTATCTGTGTCGACGAGAGGTTTGTTTTCACGCTATCCTCGGCTATTGCTACAACAAAAATATGGTATGTACATAGAAAATAAGTAGATAGCCCAGTTGTAAATATAAAAATTTCCTAGACATGTATGAATATCACACATTCCCTAATATTTAAGCTATATTTAAATCTTTCAAAATCTACCTTCATTCTGATTAGTAAAATTAGACACACCCATAATATCTAAATTTTTTGTCTTCCCCAACCTCCATATAATCTCTGTAATGTTTACTTTTATGTCATATGTAAATCGTTTTCAACAAAATTACTGAACATTGTCTAATTACGAGATATAAACTTTAAATCTCGAAACATAAATTTCCGTGTCGTAATGTAAACACTTTTTTATAAGAAATAAATCTAATCATATATGTAAGAGAATTAATTTCACATCACATTGAAACCTCCCCCCATATATATATATATATATATATATATATATATATATATATATATATATTAATTCAGACACTTTAATCTAAGCGGAAAAAGCAGGAAAGTAAATTCCAAAAACCCGATCCTAATTAATATTAAAAAATTTATTTTAATATTAAAAAATGATACAGGAAGAGAGCTCCATGTAATAAAATATTACAGAGCAAATATAAATTAAAAAAGGATTAATTCAGTGACGTTGAATGACCATTTCTATATGAAAATCCCCACAGGGGATAACACTTCACCTCAGCAACAGAAAAATCCTTTCAGAAATATAATGCATATATATATATATATATATATATATATTGTACATTGAATGCATGTACATTGAACAATATTGCAAAAAAAAAAAAACTACAGAAGCTATTCCTGATAACACGCAGTAAGAAAATCCTGAATAACGCCAGCTGGGATATGATAGTAATTTTTGTACAAATTATTCCTCTACGCTTTGACCAGCTTATCTCCCTCCTAACCACTCAAACTTAATTTACACGGGCTACTAGATTGGCAACTACGTCCCAACATTTTACAGTCACAACTGTAAAAGATAGCCGTTACTTCTACTCCCACAGTTTATTTTTCCGCACTTCCCACCTGTATATCTCCCTTTCGTATACTTGCTCCCCTGATAGCTACAATCTCCAAGGGTTTAAGTGTGACGTCAATTGCCATCTTTCATCCCTTTGATTCCTATCTTTCTCTTAGTCTTTCTTCGACATCCGCTGTATATTCTTCCTCATTGTTCTCGCTCTTCTCTCATTGCTTGCGATGAAATGATTATAATAACGCATATATATATTTATGACTCACGTATCCGGCCCATTGTATCCTCAACATCCTTCTGTAGAACCAAATTCCAAGTTAGTTAATAATGATGGTAGTAAAGGTTTTATTGAAAAAAAAATTATATTACCACCATTATTAACTACCGGATGAAAGATTTTTTTTTTAATGTTGAAACAAAATGTTCAATTTTTATAGTAGTTTGTACATGTTCTAAAGTAATAAATATTCATTGCTTTATTTTTTATATTGAGCCAGGTTTTAAATTAATGTTTTGAACGTTGCAATTATTTTCTTCGTTCCTTATTCATTTATATATATATATATATATATGTGTGTGTGTGTGTGTGTGTGTGTGAAAGATAAAGAGGAAGAGAGATTAATCATCGATAGGTCTTAGACACATTTTCTTTAGTGACGAAGAAAAAAATCTGCCACAGGGTCGATCCACTGGATTATCTAGCTTTCTTGTATAGTGATCTTCACTTGTACAAGGCCCGGGGAACATTCTCGGTAGGCATTTATAGAGCAAGAGGAACATTTTAAGCGGATATCTGGAAGGAAAACGATTAACCCTTGACTTGTACAGATATAGATAGTAGTGATCGGGGAAAAATCCACTTTGGAATCGGTTCCACAGAGCAGCGGTTCCACAGAGCAACTCAAGTGGGAGGTATACATAACCAATTGAATAAGAACGGAATGGGAGTGGTTCTCTACAATGTGCGCGGCTAAGCGTCAAGTTTAAAACTAACGTAACTAAGGAATGTAGTTCTTGTGAGAACTTTCCTAGAAAATAGCGATAGGGCAGTGAGAAGCTTGCGACATTTCGTTTGTGGGAAAGCTATTGTAAAATGAAAAATACTTTAGAATTTCTCTTGATTTCAGAGATGAGAAAGTATTTACATTATTTACATTATTCCCTGTATTGTCCTCATCTTTGTTGCCATTTGTACGACGTTGCGGCTGTTGTACGATCCGGTCATTTTCAGGTGCTAGGAATTTCGAACCGAATACTTTATTACAATCACTGAGGTATATGAACTTCATTCCTTGCACAAGATTGCCTCTTCAGTTGTTCTTTTCCTTAAAATCCACTTTTGCACAGTGGATATAAACGTTGTATAGTTTCTGTGACTTGACCCAAAGAGTTCAATACCAGGCTACAGCAGTGGTGACCAAGTAACGTACAGTGTTAGAGGTAGATAAGCCATGACTACCAGAAGAGGCACTACTACGCAAGCAATGAAGTTCATATACCACAGTGACTGTAATAAAGCGTCCGGTTAAAAATAACAACACCTGAAGGGGGCCGGAGTTTACGACGACCGGAACATCGTACAAATGGCAACAAAGGTGAGGACAATACACCGAATAATGTAAATACTGAAAAATAATTTATCACCCAAATGGAGGTGGAGACGCTTTTCGATTCTATCGTCACTGGAAAGTGAGAACTAGACCGTTCCTTCTCAAAACAGTCTTTAATTTCTGGTCTGATGTGGATCTTCTATAGGCCGATGATATCATGAAGAGTCAGTTATTTACTGGAGCGGGACAGAGAACGATATATTTAGCGATGGATCGTATGCACGAGTTCCACTTGAGGTTTGGGTTGAGTTTAAATACCAACAGGTGCTCAAAATACGGTTCTTCCATTCATCATGTTAAATAGATATTCCCTCACAGTTGAAGAAGAGATTCTAGGCAACATAAATATTGTTCTACAGAAGGATACTGAGAATACCATAGACTGAACATGTGAGCAACGGCAAAATTTTTTGAGAAAATAGAATAAGAAGGGTAGTTCTGCTTCCAACCAAAAAGTGACATTTGAAGTTGCCCAATCGCTAAATGATTTAAGAGGGCTTAGAGAATATGATACTTACAGGACATCAGAAGTGAGTGTAACAGAGAAAACAGCGAATAACCTTCATAGGTGTGAGGATAGATAGAAAAATGATAGGCTCAGCATAGAGCGGCAAATTACAAGAAGTTATGGAGAATGCTGCATTGAATACTGCTGCCATATCTGGTCGGGTGCCCCTGCTGTTCTCCTCAGGCTTCTCGATAAGGTTCAGAGTAGGGTCTGTAATGTGATAGATACCGACTTGGCAGACCGCCTGCAATCTCTCTCCCACCGGCGCGACGTGGCTTCCCTGTGTCTCTTCTACAAATACTTTCATGGCTTCTCCTCTGATGAACTTAGATCACTAGTGCCCCCTAAATACGAATTTGAACGAGATACTAGATTAGCAACTAGATCCCACCCTTTTACAGTGAAACCGATAAAATGCAGCCGTAACTTCTACTCCAACAGTTTCTTTCCTCGCACTTCCCGACTGTGGAATTCTCTTCCAAACGATTGCTTCCCCGACGGCTACAATCTCCAGGAGTTTAAATGTAAGGTCAATAGACACCTCCTAACACACTAACCTGCTCCCATTCTATCAAGCACTCTTCCCAACCCTCATCCTCGCTATCCTTATTCATCTGTCACCTTCCTCCTGACATTCCCTATGTTTAACCATTCCTTCTCTTTACCTTCCCCTATGTAGCACCATGCGCAATAGTGGCAGTGGAATGCCTTGCTTGGGGTGAGATGATTAAAAAAAAAAAAGAACCATGATCTTCCAAGTTCTGAATAAACAGGGCACATACAGAAAAATTGATTTCCTTTTCTATATGTTTTAGGCATTCAAAAAGTGCTAAATCATGATAACTTGACGTATTTCGATAAATTATTATCCTAAATAGCAACACAAGTAAAATTTCGTTATTAATGATTGCACAAAATGCGAATTCTAACAGTATAATGAATGTACTAGTTTTCTCAGTTATCAAAATAAACGTTGTCTTTCCGTAAAATATAGATCCAATTTAGATTAACCAATAATTGACCGCTTTAGGGCAATTGCGCCTTATTCTGTTTTCATTTTCCTTTCAGTACCTTGGCGATCTGGGCTCTACATAATCTTTTTTTTGTAGGTCTTAATAAATGCTCTGAATTTTGTCTATCTGTCGCAGACCCTGCTCCGCCATCTATTCAGTCAAGCTCGTTTAATATGATGGGTGTTGCCTATCTTTCTTTCCTTCAACCTGTCCTCTATCAATTTTACGAAGCCATCTTTCCTCAATATGTGCCACAGACATTTCAGCTTGATATTAAGTATGTCTCTTTTGTTGCTATTGTCTCCAGGTGGCAGGTGAGTAGAGTCATATCGAGACAGAGATAAAGCATTAATAGAATTAATGTGTAAGGTTTGTCACTTAGTTGAGCAGAGTTATTTCAGTCATGCTGACTTAGAAGTTTTGTGAAAGCATTATTGTAATGTCTTCATTTTTCAGTTGTTTCTGCATATATATATATATATATATATATATATATATTGTCTACAGACAGAGAAAGAGAGATAGAGATAGACTGATAGATAGAGAAAGAGAATGAAAGAATCAATTAGCAGTTATAAATATAATTAAATATAAAATTAAACAGAGAAATGATAAAGCATTATTTTATTATTTTTACCTAATTCTTTTTTCCCGATTAAAATATTTACCAGTTGCCGTTCGTCGAAAATTGCGACCGCATTTTCGCCTATCATAAAAAAAACGAACAAATTACCGACAAAACGTAGACATAGTCACGATTAAAAAATAAAAAAAATTTTCAACCACTCAGCCATTTTTACAAATGGCCTCCTCAAGAACATCAACTCAACAGCGATGTCACATTCCCACAAACAATACACAAAAAGAAAATAGAAAGACAATATAAACAATTTTAGGGTTTTTATCCCATCAGCTGTTGCATTATGTATTTTTCAGATGCTTTCCTCTTGTTTTAAAAGTTTTTTTTTTATTATTATTTTCTTTTTTATTTATTTTGATGGTTTTTATGAAAGAAAGCCGTTGGGGAGTGGGGTTACATGAATCGTGTGGGGGCAATAACAGGTTATTCTTTTGTTTAATTGTATTTAAAAGGAATCGTGATGTAGAAGGGAACAATAAGTCGTAAAAATAAAAGTTTATTACATAAAGGCGACGAAAGATTGTGCGTTGACTAATTCATATTGAAGGAGATGAAAAAATATTTATCCGATTTGCGTCAGAATTTTTTTACACCAGCAACAGTTTCCTATTTTTTTATTTTTGTTTAGTTTTGTTGTATTTTACATGAGATATCATTGAATGTATCTATTTAGGGCAATAGAAGAGACTTAAAGCAAGAGAAATGTGGTTCTACAGCAGGTTATTGAAAGTACCATAAATTGAATATATGAACATCGACGATGTTTTAGAAAAAATAGAAATATAAAAGATACTTAACATCAGAAGAAGACAATTGAAATTTCAAGCTAACATAATGAGAAAAGTGGACAAGAGAATTTAACTTCCACAATATATGCTAAAGAAGGCAAATAAAAAGCAGCGAATAACCTACACAACGAGCTTGTGTAAATGATTGGCTTAACATGGATTCACTAAACGCTATAAATGATAGGAAATTAGAAAGAAGCAGTATTCGGCAATGTACGGAAGGAGCATGATACAAAGAAGAAGGAATCTATCTATCTATCTATCTATCTATCTATCTATCTATCTATCTATCTATCTGTCTGTCTGTCTATCTATCTATCTATCTATCTGTCTGTCTGTCTATCTATCTATCTATCTATCTATCTATCTATCTTCTATCTATCTATCTATCTATCTATCTATCTCAGTCTATGCAAATCTATCTATCTATCTATCTATCTATCTATCTATCTATCTATCTATCTGTCTGTCTGTCTATCTATCTATCTATCTATCTGTCTGTCTGTCTATCTATCTATCTATCTATCTATCTATCTATCTATCTATCTATCTATCTATCTATCTATCTCAGTCTATGCAAATCTATCTATCTATCTATCTATCTATCTATCTGTCTGTCTGTCTGTCTATCTATCTGTCTGTCTGTCTGTCTATCTATCTATCTATCTATCTCAGTCTATGCAAATCTATCTATCTATCTATCTATCTATCTTCTATCTATCTATCTATCTATCTATCTATCTATCTATCTGTCTGTCTGTCTGTCTATCTATCTATCTATCTATCTATCTCAGTCTATGCAAATCTATCTATCTATCTATCTATCTATCTATCTATCTATCTATCTATCTATCTATCTATCTATCTATCTATCTATCTCAGTCTATGCAAATCTATCTATCTATCTATCTATCTATCTATCTATCTCAATCTATGCAAATCTATCTATCTATCTATCTATCTATCTATCTATCTATCTATCTATCTATCTATCTATCTCAGTCTATGCAAATCTATCTATCTATCTATCTATCTATCTGTCTGTCTATCTATCTATCTATCTCAGTCTATCTATCTATCTATCTATCTATCTATCTATCTATCTATCTATCTATCTATCTCAGTCTATGCAAATCTATCTATCTCAGTCTATGCAAATCTATCTATCTATCTATCTATCTATCTATCTATCTATCTATCTATCTATGTGAATATATTCTTTATTTGTGTAACTGGTGAATTGGCTATAACACTTTGTAAATCATATCAGACTGCAGAGACGATCACAGCGATAAGCACGGATTGGAAGTTTCTGTATACAATTTTCTCACACAGGATGTATAAAAAATAAATTAAAAAACAGGGAATAAGCTACCTAACGAATTTGTGTGTGCGGATGGCATGACATGAGTGAAGAGAAATACAAAAAAAAAAAGAAAATTTAATAAGAATTACAAACTAGAGGACATTATGGGAAGCCATGATTTGCTAAAAGGCTGTAGGAACATGGTAAGAAAAAAAATGCTGGATCTATCTAACTAGTTACATAAGTTCGGGCTGTTGTTCTCATCTTTATTGCTATATTCACTCAGCCCTTTTTCGGGTGATTAAAATCTTAAACTGAATCCATTTTTTCGATCAGTCTGTGAGTTAAGTGCGATACACTTGGGCGATCATGTCTCGAAAGTGACGTAAGCGACTGAGAAGATTTTTCTGCTGTAGGTGGCTATTACTTTTTGCAGTAGATTGGTGGTCAACTACGGCTATAAAATCTATTCTGTCCTGCCATTTAACCCATGGCTGGAGAGAAATCCGAGAAATTCATATTTTTCCAAGGGTATTAACGGGTATTTGTTTGCAACAAATTCAACTCGAATTCTACCCGTTTTCCTGATTTCTCTGACCGAGACGATATCCACGGATTAGACTGTTCTCATGCCACTTCCCGATGTATTAGTTATCTCTCTTTTATTCAACTCACTACGTTTTTGTTCACCACTGCTGGGGTCAGAAATTGAACCCCTTGGGTAAATTTACCGGATCCAACTAACGCTTTTACCTACTGGGCCATGAACCCTTTAGGAAGTTTTGCTGTAAATAATTACGATACCTCATTTCAGAAATCTATCTATTATCTATGTCAATGTGTTCTTTATTTATGTACGAAGCTAAGTGGTTAGAACACTTGACAAGGCGGTTATATCAAACTGCGGAGAAGTTCCCAGTGCGATTCATTTGTTAGAAGTGCTTCAAAACCTTTCTATTAATTGACCAAAGCCATGTGAATAAAATCAAAAACTGTCGATGGCTGTGAGAGGTCAGTCATCGTAACTGAGGAGTTTTGAGCTGAATGGACCTGTTCAGTTACTTGTCCGCGCCGTACTATGCACTGTTATCCAAATCGTTGCTGTCTAAATCACATTTTATCTCTTATTTTGAAATAACCCAAATATGCCAGATTAGGCGTCTGCAGCAATGATTATTTAGCTAAACTAGTAAACTGATTACACTTTTCAGCCTGACGCATGGCAAAAATCTCGTAAATCTTTTAAAGTTACTTTACTCTAATACACCTAGAAAGGGTAGGCTGAAAGTTTTATAGGCTGATCAAGTCTCATGAATTGTAACGAATTCAGATTTATTTTTTGACATGGTACCCCCCACTCTATGTGTAAAAACACTTTTTCCGTCGGTTTTCCACTGCTTAAACTACATTGATGAAGAAGCCATTAACTTTTCTGTGAAGAAATACATCAATACATAATCATCAGTGGAATATTAGTTCTCAATACTGTTTTTTCATGTTGGGAAACATGATATTCAGATGATGACAAACTAGGATAATAGGGTTCAAAGCCAGTCACGCACAGCAACGATTGAAAGAGAGGACTTGTGTGGTGAACCATTTTGAATATAGACAAAAATACAATAACTTTTGCATTCTGATGACCTTCTCTTTTACTTTCGTAAATTCTGCTGCCCACTTTTGCGCTCTAATATAGCATCCATGTCAGCAGGAACGCTCTTAAGGAATAAACATTTTTCTCCAGCTACTTGATAACATCACGATGCAAAATTTAGTCCATTTTTAAGAGATGTCGCAACTAGTTACTTTTGAAATCATTAAAAAATCAGATGTCATTTCAACTGGAAAGAGCAGAAATTAATTCATAATAATTTCAAACGTCTGGCCTCAATATATATATATATATATATATATATATAGTTATTAATAATAATAATAATAATAATAATAATAATAATAATAATATGCTACTACTTGCCTTAGGTCTCCCCGCAGACTTGGTTGGTAGTGAGACCAAAGCAGAAATCGAAATATGATGAAAAATGACATAATAATATTATAGCATACTGCAACTTAATAGTATGTTCTCTGCAAAATAAATGCTTTACGAATTCCATGCTATAAAAGGCTACCATTTCCACTACTGAAAATCTCATTTTTACTAAAGAATATATTTGTTGAACTAAGAATAGATTTAAGACACGATTTACTCAGTACAACTTACTTTTCGATATTTAAATATATAGTAATTCTATTTCTCTTTCCCAATACTAGTGTCAATTGAAAGATACAATTAAAATTACTAGAGTTAAATAGAAAATATTAGCAAAAGCTGGACAATGTAAATTGTTACATGAAATAGGTTTCCTTTTCTTACAAAAAAATCAGTATAATTAAATTACCAAAACCAAACTTATTAAACCAACGTACATAAATCACTAATTTTTGCCGCTATAGAATTTTACATACCCTTAAATAAATCTAATATTATCACAATATATTTACTATTTCCTCGTATATATAAAATTTTCCCTTTTTTTAAAATTATCCACCTTAACATTTATTTTTCTCACCCGTCAGCTTTTATCTACTAAAATGTTTCTAAAACTTCAATTAGGTTCTTTCTCATCTGTGTGTTTTTTTTTTAATGGAGAAAAACATTTAATAAAATATTTTATTTTTTAAAATTATACTTATACTTTATGTTCTATTTTTTGTTTTATTTTTCCCAAATATATGCTTTTTATATTCGACGCAACTGTCTTAAACATTGATATGTTTTATAGAGTTCACACACACAATTCTTTTAAAATGAAATAACCTTTCATCCTATTTTATTCAGCTCATTTGATGACCTTCGTTATTTTCAGTTAAATTTTATTTTTAAAATGTTTCTCTCTCTCTCTCTCTCTCTCTATATATATATATATATATATATATATATATATATATATATATATACATATATATATATTTATATACATATATATATGTATGTATATATATATGTATATATATATATATAGAGAGAGAGAGAGAGAGACCTTTAAAAATAATATATATATATATATATATATATATATATATATATATATATAACCAAGTAAATTAACAGTATTTCACTGCCTGATGATGGTGTATATATGTCATAGTAGCCAAGAACCAACTATTGCGGCAAAAAATATGAAAATGAAAGCCAAAGATAAAGCTCTTGAAAAGATGAAACAGCGCTGGCAAGACAAACCTCTGCATGGCCAATATCCAGTACGTGCCAATAAATCCAATGTTGACAAAGTTAATACTCATCGATGGTTACGTGCATCTGGATTAAAGTCTGAAACTGAAGGATTTATACTTGCAGCACAAGACCAAAGTCTTTTCACGAGAAACTTTCAGGCAAATATTATGCATAATAATATGGATCCCAAATGCAGGTTTTGTGATAAACACCAAGAAACAATAGACCACCTAATCTCAGGCTGTTCTGTGCTTGCCCCAAACGAATATAAAAATCGCCACGATAGAGTTGGGCAATATTTACATTGGGCAATGTGCAAACATTATGGAAAAGCTGTAAACAAACACTGGTATGAACATCATCCAGCACCGGTTACAGAAATAGAAGAAGTAACCATTCTATGGGATTACACCATCTACACAGACAGAAAAATTGAAGCAAACAGGCCAGACATTATTGTTAAAAACCAGAAGGAGAAAACTTGTCTATTAATTGATATGGCTTGTCCAGCGGATTGTAACATAGCAATTAAGGAATTTGAAAAACTGTCAAAATATAAAGACCTGGAAATTGAAATAGAAAAAATGTGGAAATTGAAAACAAGAGTTGTGCCAGTGATAGTAGGTGCACTTGGAATGATAAAAAATGGAACAAAACAACACATTGAAAGAATCCCTGGAAACCCCAGCTTAAGAGATATACAAAAAATTGTCTTATTAAGTACAGCCCACACACTAAGGAAAACGTTATCTATGTAATGCTGGGGATGATAGTGAGGATAGAAAAACATGAAATGGAGTCATAACAACACGCCACTACCTGCCTTAGGTCTCCCCGCAGACTTGGTTGGTAGTGAGACCAATGCAGAAATCGAAATATGATGAAAAATGACATAATAATAATAATAACTGTATATCTATGGTCTATTTTGTATTGAGCTCTTTCTAAAAGTAAACGTCTCAATGTGGAATCTAGTTCTATTAGTATTAACGACTTATATATATAACATTGAGCCTAGTCAGTACTTAGATGGGTGACCGCTTGGGAATACAAGGTGCTGTAAGCGTATAGTGACGGATGTGCGTTGTGGTGTCAGTGGATATCGGCTCGGAAAGAGAAATCGGTGAGCCGAGTTCGAATTCCAGTTGAATAACCTGCATTCACTTAAGCACTGGTACCCTTGGGAAAAGTATTAATCCGTCCATTCCCTCCAGTTATGGGTTAAATAACAAGGGTAGGACTTGGGGACCCTGCTCTTAAAAACAAATCCCAATGACTCGTGAAAAGAAAAATGTTGTAAGAATAAAATGACCTTACCCCAAATCATTGGTTATGACCTTAAATGACCCCATAAGGATTGATAGATCGTTAAGCCTCAAAAACAAACAAACAAAAATACTTTCTAAAGAATAACCATACGGAACGGGTATACTATTGTAAATATTGTGGTTGTATCTTCGCGCCGTCAAAAATGGTGATAATTGTTAGATAATTATAAGTCAGAGACGTAATGAAAAAAGACAAAACATCCTTTTTCAGAAAGAAGTTTAAGCAAGGCAATCAATTGTTTCAAAGGCTTGAACAAAAATCTGCCATCTTAAAATCGTATGAGCAAATGGATTAATTAAATGCATAATTACGTATAATTAAATCAATATATATATATATATATATATTGTTTTATAAGATATAATATGAAAACTTTTTTCATGCTATGTATGTTTTGTCGTATTTTAAATATAAATTATTACGTCTACACGTCAAAAATGGCCTTTTTCTTTTACTTCATCAATTTTTACCCGTTTATATTTTCGATTTCAATTATATTTCAACATTGCAGAATAAAAATGCCGGAGATAATTTAGTAAAGGCAATTTCCGAATTACTCCTAACAGTAAAGTCACTCTTAGATAAAACACTAATATCGTAAGCCATCTTCAACATAGATTAGAGACGATGAAGTGGTAATCGCTACAATCAATAGGAAAAATGTTCATTTTTCACTGGGTGTACTGTGGATAGGGCCTTATGCCAATAATCTATACTGAAGCCAAAACGGCATGAGATATCATTTCATATGAGCTGGAAACGAAATCCGTTGAGACTCGTCTGCGATCTAAGGTGGCTGAATCCGCACGAACAGTTAGTTCAAATATTGAGTTTGTAAACATTGATTATTTTAAGGAGTCGAATCAAATGACACTAGGCAACGCCGAGCAAGCAGAGACATGTGTTAGGGAAAAATCCTATTTATTGGCAGTGTAAAACAGAGCTTACGTGGAAAAGTGAATAGAAATGTAGCTAAGCCTCTTGGGGATTGTATAAAAACTAAAGAGTTTAGAAAAGCAATTCATATAAGAAATTCTAGATGTAGGCCTAATGGCACCTTGCTAACGCTATGAATGCTCAAAGATAGAGTAAGTAGTTATTTATTCTCGTCTCCTCAACAGAAAGAGGATGTGACACAAGGTCGGGTTTAACGTGCGTAACCTGAGCGCGTACACAAGGGCCAAGTAAAAAAGTTGCCTAAATCTCGCGATGCGCTGGCATCAGTGACTACCAATTTAGTGCAGTAAGAGAGTTGAAAGCTTGGACAGCTATTCCCCGGGGCCGGGTACATCACAGTTTTTATTTTCCTCTGTTAAGTCTCCGTCCACCACTGAGTCGCACTCAGTACGTTATGCCTATCCGATCATAGCATGATTAAGAGTCCTTTACGCACACACAAAAACATACTAGACTCTACTTAAAACATAATAGTAGAAAATACAAGTATAAATGCCCTCATCAACAGGTAAAAAAAAAAATGAAAAATAATGGAAGCCCTAAAAAGAAAATAGGAAAAGACAAGACTCAATATCTTTAAATATGAACGCGTCACAACGCGCTGACTTAGTTCGGGAAAAAATACACATACATTAATCCCCCAATTATTTAATTTAAAAAAAATAAAAATAATAAACAGGCTTGATAATGGTTAAGAGAATAGACGAATGCAAACGGATTTTCAGATTTTCTGGATAATTTTTAAACACTTTGTGTCCAGAAAAGAAAACATGTGTGCGAACGCATGTAAAATTAAGCAAAAATCGTACTCAGTGTACCTAATCAGTCGTCTTTAATGAAATGTATATATATATATATATATATATATATATATATATATATATATATATTTGTGTGTGTGAGGATGGGTGTATATATATGTGTATATATAAATTAAGACAAAAAGAAAAATAAATTTTTTATGATTTCAATATTCAATAATTTTAAATATCATTTGCTTTGATAATATCCTTCAGCGGACGAAAGCTGTTGGCTGGTATATTTTTTTACTTACACAAACACACACGCCCGTAGCCACACACACACACACACACACACACACACACACACACACACACATATATATATATATATATATATATATAAAGTGGTATTTTACAAAAAATAATTAAGTAAAACTTCCTTTCATGATACCTTTCTTACATTACTAGCCACAAAGATTTAGTATCATTTATGGTAGACACTTTAATATTAATAATACTGCAAAATACACTTTTATTGTAAACTTTTGCTTGATTAAGTTATTATGCTTAATGTACTTTAAGGTGTCAAATCTTGCTGGGCAAATTCAGTAACCCAGCAACAGCTGATAGTTGTAGGCATGAGGATAAAATAATTTCGCTAAAAAGACCTTTGATCAAGAGAACGAAGGTTTTGAGGTGCCCGGAAACACCTCTTGATTCCTGTTGTTCTCAGGTCCCCCCGACCAGGGGTAGCAGCAAATCTTTGTGTCCCAGCTATGAGTAAATGGTAAAACAAACAAAACACAATGACAGTATAAAAATGCATTCTTACAGTAAAATACTAGCAATAGAAATGTATTTTTAAACAAAATAACCAACAACATATTTTATAGTAGAAGTATCAACCTTACATGTTATAGCAAACTGACCAAGAGTACATTTCCTTTGTTGTTGAAGCTAGACACTTAGGTTTAAAATATATTTAGTTGAAGTCATAAAATTGTTCCGAAATATTTAGATTTCGGCATTAGATAACCCATACAGGTTTTGATAGGGCGTTAAATAAAAACAAATAATTTATTCTGTTTATCGTCAAAGGACGACACATCAGTATCATCTCCGAGATAGCTATTATAAATTTGGCACTTTTTATGTTCTGTGAAGAATCTGTCATGATAATCAAGTCTTCAGACTTATATATACTCGTCAGTGGGTAAAATCAAGAATAGTGGGGAGGGCTATCAATTAAAAGGAAAACAATTTTTCACTACATTTTGGGTGTCTTAGAGTACAATCTTATGAAGGTCGAAATACTGCACATCTAAGATCAGTATATATATATATATATATATATATATATATATATATATATATATATATATATTTAGGCAGCAATCTCTTTTTGTTACGCAGGTTTCATTAAAAAGGTGTGATGGTTAAGATTCTGTGTATCTTTTCATGGAATTTTATGATATTTTTTGACATTTGAGGACATAAATTGTATAAAAAATTGCCCAAATATTTGTTTATCCTACCACTTTCGGCTATAATTTTAGCCATTTTTGAGGATGAATGTAATTTTATGTGTAACAGAATGGATGTGGTGTTATGTACAATGTAGAGTAAAGTTCTGTGTTATGTACCGAACTCGGCAAGCATGTTGTTAGTATGTTTGTAGTTGATGTTATTGATTATAGTTGATATATATATATATATATATATATATATATATATATATATATATATATATATATAAAGAAGAGAGTACCGGATTGCTATGTGATGTCAGTTCTTCAATATGGCAGCGAATGTTGGACAATATCAACAAAGATGAAGGGAAAACTTGAAGCAGCTGACCGAACATGTGAGTAATGACGAGGTTTTGGAAATGAGGAAAACGAAAAGAAAATTAATTGAGCATCAGGAAGAGACAAATGAAGTTCCTGTGACATGCAATGAGGAAGGAGGGCTTGGAGAACCTGATACTAACAGGCCAGATAGAGGGAAAAAGAGACAGAGGAAAGCAGCGGATAAAATATTTAAAAGGCCTGAGCAGGTGGATGACAGAACGGGAGATGAGAGACGTTACAGGAGAAAGCGTACTAAGAGCCACCAGGGATAGGGAGACGTGAAAGGCCATGATCGCCTACGTCCTGAAGAGACAAGGTTCATAAAAGAAGAAGATATATAATACAAGGTATATTTAGGTGACCAGTGTTCATCCAAACAAATTTGATAAAAAAGAATCGAAAGAAATAAATTTGGGGGAATTTAATATACAACATCTTACAGGAAAAATTCGAGAAAAGCGATACCGATAGAAATTGCCATTATCATTTTTATTCATTTTTTTCGTGCATATATAGTGTTTCTCGCTTTTTGTGGTTAATGTGTTCATAGACACCATCAACCAGCGAAAGTACGGACGCAATATTTATTTTATTATTTCGGTACATTGTAAACCTGCATACTAATATTAACCTTTTATCTGCATTGCTCTTACCCAGACTTTTATATAGTATCTCATGTATAAAACTTTCGTATTTATAAAATTATATAGTAATATATCGTTTTATAATACAATAGTAACTATTGCACATGGATGTGCACACTCGTAAAGTACTGTACGCACGCATTGCACAAGTGTTAAAAACATAAGGAACATAAGCTTAGGTATCTGAGAAGCGTGAAAAAACGCATAAATTACAAAAAACTTATTGTGCTACGTAAAAAAAAAATAGTAAGATTAATAAAGAGTTAAACATGACAGCAGTATACATTAATTATCAGCTTAATCGAAAACCACTGTATATTGGCATGGCACACGTAATAGTTTTTAGTGTTTAAACTGTTTAACTATTCTGAAGAGAAGATACCTTATTATTAAAAAAAATAACTAATTTTTATGATTTTGAATTTCTGCTGATTTTCAGCAATTTTTCGTAATTTCTACGATATTAAATTCATATATATATATATATATATATATATATATATATATATATATATATATATATTTAACACCCGCAATACAGCGTATTTGTGTTTTAGTAGATACGCTGTTCTTTTAATAAAACATTATATATATATATATATATATATATATATATATGCCTGAATATTTATGAGAAAATGTCTTAGGAAAATCCTGCTGAATGACACACATTTTCCTAAAATATTTCTCATAAATATTCAGGCCGGTAGAGAGAGATATAAAAATATACTGTTTAATTAAAAAACAGAATATCTAAGTCTGAAAGGGGCGTAAGACAAGGACGCGTCTTTTCACCGGATCTATTCAACTTATGCAGCGAGACTATTCTGAGTACCCTATAAGTTATTTCAGGATTCGTCATATGAGGCCACAATTTAAACAATATAAGGTATGCAGATGACACAGTGCTGATTACAGATACAGAAAGAAAACTACAAGACCTTTTATAGAAGGTAGCTAAAGAGAGTGACACGATAGGACTACAAATAAACTGCAAGAAAACCGAATGCATGGTCATCAGCCAAAAGGGTAGCCCAAAATGCCAATTACAGGTGAGCGACTCTAAAATCAAGCAGGTACAGAAATTGAAATACATAGGAAGTGTTCTAATAGAAGACGGAAAGTGCGACACTGAGATCTGAAGGCGAATTGGCATGGCGAAAGAAGCGTTCGAGAAGTTGAGTAAAGTATTAAGAAACAGAACAATTTCAATAGAAACAAAGAAGAGAGTACTGGATTGCTATGTGATGTCGTTTCTTCAATATGGCAGTGAATGTTGGACAATATCTTCGAAGATGAAGGAAAAACTTGAAGCAGCTGAAATGCGGTTCTACATAAGGATGCTGCGGATGGACCGAGCATGGGAACAATGACGAGGTTGTGGAAAGGATGGAGACGAAAAGGAAATTAATACTGAGCATCAGGAAGAGACAGCTATTGTTCTTGGGACATGCAATGAGGAAGTGGAGATTAGAAAACCTGTTACTAACAGGCCAGATAGAGGGAAAAAGAGACAGAGGAAAGTAGAGGATAACATAGTTGAAGGACCTGATTAGGTGGATGACGGAACGAGGGTTGCATAGTGCAATACGAGAAACCGTGCTAAGGGCCACCAGAGACAGGGAGGATGTGGAAAGCCATGATCGCCTATGTCCTGAAAGGACATGGCACATAAAAGAAGAAGACTCCAATGAGGGTATCGTTTATCTCTCTCTTTCTCTTCTTATATATATATATATATATATATATATATATATATATATATATAAAGAAAAAGAAAGACATAAATACATACATACGTATATGTATGCATAATAAAACCATCACATATTTATTTTATAAAAATCAAATAAATTACAATAGTTATTTGTAAAATAACCAAGAAAATTTCCAAAAAATACATTCGAAACAAATTACGTTTTATTTTCTATCTGGAATTGTTTTTCTTTCGACAGTAAAAGTAGAAGACGTAGAGGACCACTGTAAACATAATCTAGTCGAAACTATTACTGAAATTTATTAGAATTTAAGCTTGTATCTGTGCCAGTCATCGTGAGTTTGTATTGAATATTTTTCCTATAATGGAGTAGATAGACTAAACTATCGCCCGGTTCATACTCCACCCCCATCTATTGAACAGGTGAAGAGGTTCATCCCTTGTTCCCTATTTAGGATGTGGTTTCCGGCTTTCTCTCTTCTAACCTTTTCACTCTTACGTAGCCCCCTGCATATCAGTGGCATTACCGCCTTGCTCGGGGTGATATGATTAAAAAAAATAACGTCCGAGTAAGAAAGCCTCCTGGTCGATGGCAAACAGATATTCATGAATAACGGTCTTGGATAAACTTATAGTAGTTAATAAAACCTCATGCACATAAATCGATGCTCGCCAAAAGAAGCTAAGGAGACGTTGGCATTGATGTTTTAACAGTTGGTCACGAAAGATTTGTTAATAATTTTTTTCTATTTAATTTTAGAATCTAGTCAATCATTTAGATATAGAATGATGTGATAGGTTTAGAGGACTACGTTAACAAGTATTCTGTCACAAGCGCAATTGTTGGACGGGCTAAAACGGAGACCGACGAAGAAGAACTGTGAAGGCCGGAGGCCACACCTTCTGAATTTCTGTGATAACATCAACAAAGATGAAGACAATATTACGAATGTAAATATTTTAAATAATAATAACTTCTTATCCCAGAAATTTAGTGAGAAATGATCGATTCTGTGCTTGTTTAATGATAACATCTCCAGTTCATAGATCGTAACTATATATTCTGCCTTCTTGAAGCTAAAGGTTCTTTTTCTATGTGCCATTTCCCTTCAGCTCGCTGGCTACTATGTCTCTCCAAAATATTCTTATCCGTTTTAGCTTTTAAAAATTTTGTTGTTTTTAGATTTTTCTAAACCTTGTTCTATCATCCTTTTAAAAAATCTCACTAAGTAAGTTTTGCGTTGTTATTCTTTTCTCCTCTTTTCTTCAATATGTCTTGTGAATATTAAATTTTCCGATCCCTCTTTCCTCATTATGTAACTTCTGTATTTGAACCCTCTCTTCCTGATGTAAAGTATAAGTTTTCTTTCTCCTTCCATTTCTTATAAATCTTTAAATTTACTCATATTTTTGACCAATGGAATCCTCAGAATCCTCCTGTAGAACAGCACTTTTGCTGTTTAATGTTTCCTCTTCATCTATGAGAAAATTGTCCAGTATTCACTGCCATACGGGAAGACTGAGATTACGTAACAATTCAATGCACCTTTTTTTTTTGTAACAACCTTTTAAAGTCTCAATACTTTCCTTAGATTTTGGAATGAATTTTTGGCTATCCCAATGCGCCTTTGGATTTCAACAACATACTTTGTGTCGTCTGCTAAAACAGATGACAAATAATTGTTGTACTTGTTTGATTTTGGTATGTCTAATTTGTAATTTGCATGGTGGGATGTTCCTGTTGTTCACAACTAAGCATCCCGTCTTCTTGTATTTTATTTTTAATCTTGTATTCTAGTTTGTTTTTTTTTTACTAAATTCTGTAAAAGATTTTGTAGTTTCCTTTCCGTGTCCTTTGTCAACACCGTGTCTTCTGCATATCTTATATTCTTAAGATTGTCAATAATAAATCCTTGTAGAACTTGCATTCTCTCATAATCAGCTCGCTGTATAGGTTGAATAGATCATATGTTTTCCTTTACTAAACTGCTTAGAACGTTCTGTAGTTTTTTTCTTTTGTGATATCCGCGTATCTTAAAAGGTTAGTATTGCGACAATATCTAAATAAACAAACTAGAAAATATTTATGCTTTCAGTTCCATTTTTAGCTGCATATCATCAATTTATGAGTCATTTAATGCCGAAATTTAAGTTTTCTTGGGAGTAATAGTAATTTTTTACAAAAATTTATTGCTAGTAATATTTTTCTTCTTACACTTATGCATTGTTGGTAACATTTTACGACAGAAATATACTGCTTGTATTTTTACTATAAAGAAATTATATTTTGGAATTAACTATTTGACCATTGCTAAGATTTTAACAGGTGCAACAAAATCGAGTCCGTATAAACCTGAGTTTAAGTTTTATTTAACAGCATATATATCTCTGTGGATTATTTAATGACAAACATGTTAGATTTTAAGGTATTTTTTAATGTTCGGTTTTAGTAAGAAGGTTGATTTCGCCAGATTTGGATGTAAAAACCTTTTCTTTTATTTTAGAAAACTGAAGTTAAAAAATGTATTGCTGGTAATACGTTCTTTTCCTTCACAAATGAATTGTCGGTAAATTTTATTTCAAAAATACATATCTTTCTATAAAAGTCTACATATATATATATATATATATATATATATATATATATATATAAACTTATTCAGGAACTTTGTCTGTGTGTGTGTGTGTGTCTGTGTGTCTGTGTGTCTGTGTCTGTGTGTCCCTTACCTATAGACTCCGAAACGGCTGAACCGATTTTCTTAAAAAATTTACACAGTTGTACTATAAGCGTCTGCGAGTGCTCTTAGCTAGGTTTTGTGTCGAGGTACCCCCGATAAATATCGAAAATCGATAATCGAAAAAATCGGGTTATAGAAGGATTGGTTCAATTTTAATCAAATTTGATACACTCATAGACATAGACACAAGAAACGATATTCAGAAGTTTCAAGGTTGCAGTTCTTACAATAGTGCAGAAAATCGATTATATATATATATATATATATATATATATATATATATATATATATATATATAAAAGGCAAGATATTTGTGTGCGTGTCTGTTCATCTGCCTGTATGTCTGTATATTTTTCAGCCCTTTTAATTTAGTTTTTGCTTCGGGTTTGGCTCTAAGTAGGTATAAATTTCCCGATTAGAACTCTTACTGGTTGAAGTTTATCCTCATACCCAGGACAATCATTGTCTAAGAGAATCATATAATAATAAAGAAGCCGGAATCTATAAAAATTAATATCTGGTGTATCCTCCTATTCTTTTTTTATCTTATATCTCTGTGCTTCTATAAAGATCGATGTTTTGCCACTACTATTTTTTAAACGATCAATCATTTTAAGAGGTCTTTTGTTGTGGTCATGAAAATATTTAAAGAGTCTTACATATATAAAAATTGATAAAGTAAAGAAAGGAATACAGGAAACGTGTCGCAATCTACCTTGTTCCACCTTTATTAATGCTCTTTCAGAGATCGAACTTAAAAGAAAAAGAAAAAAATTCTGAGATCAACTCAAAATCGAATACTTTTACAAACATATAGAATTTTACATTAATACAAACTATAAAAACTCGCTTAAAACTTTTTAATCATTCTTCTAAAAGTCTTTTCTTCAATGTAACTTATGTCTATAAATACATAAAAATAAATGAAATATTTCTACTTTTAAATGATATTCGAAATAATCCATTATAATATATTATTATTCTCAATATTATATATATATATATATATATATATATCTGAATATATATATATATATATATATATATATATATATTATTTTAATATTAATAATAATCTAAATAATACATAAAAATTAATAACATAATAAAAATAAATGCAATACTAACAAATTTTAACTTCAATAAAAGATTCCGACTGCTATTGTTCAAAAACACAATATGTTGCTCTGATACCCCAAAACATGACAACAGCTTATATATATATATATATATATATATATATATATATATATATATATATACGTTTGCTTTATTTTAAACGATTCAATCGGAAATATGAATTGACATCTCATTTAAGTACACATGCACGTATAAAATTATTTTAACTAACGTTAGCGACTAACATACACACATATCTAACCAATAGAATCAACCTAAATGGCCTTGCAGTATATTGTCTACTTAAAAAAAATCATTTTAAAATCGATCTTTGAAAAAAGCTTTAATAAAATTGAGACATATTTCCTACTTTGTTCTTTTAGTTATTCTATAATCTTGTTGGAATATATTCAACTCATACACAAAAATGATTAATAGTTTTTAACCAAAGACAAGTGCCATCTGAGATATTCATACCGGCGTGAATTTATTTTTTTCTTTTAAGAAAATAAGTGTCTGTCAGTCAGTTAAATGCCATTTATTCATGATACATGCTTGCGTGACAGAATCTCGAATTGACATGACTGACTGGGCAATTTTTTCCCGTACTAGACTGCTATTACTTTCTGCGTTAGACTAATTGTCAACAACCAAGGCCATAGAACCCAATTTGTCTTGTTATTTGGCCTATAGCTTTCAGAAGAGACGAGTTAATATCTTTCCAAATGGTATTTGCGCGTAAGTGAATGCAAAAAATCAACTGGAATTCGAACTCGGTTCTCCGATTTCTCGTTCTGAACAGATATCTAGAGCACCACAACACAAAGAAGTTTGTGAGTTTTCAGAAACTTGAAATAAGGTAATTGTGCAGCGGAGAAAAATATTTGTAAAATAAGAAGCGTACTGCTGAGACAGTGCACAACAAACAAAAATTACCCTAGGGCCATGAAACGTCAGGACGCTGAACACCTGTGGCCAACTCCAGAATGTCAAGCAGAAGATGAACTGATTGAACATCAATATCCTGTGAATATGCGAAAGTAGGTGGTCTAACCATGGAAACTTTAGTATGCGAGAACCTCAGGATAATATAGGCAGGATGTAAAGCACAACGAAAAGAAAGTTGGCTTAATACTGGACGAAAAAATGAAGAATTGCATTCTAGGATCCTCCCAGTAAGTCGAACAAGTTCTCTTAGTCAAACTGAATAAGATGAACCTTCAACATAACTATTATAGTAATCTACGCACCAACAACGCAAAGCACTGAGGAAGAAATAGACTCTTTCTCCTCGATACTGGATAATGCCAAGGCTCAATGTAAAACCCAAGATATACGAATCATCACAGGAGATTTGAATGCCAAGATAGACAAGGAGAAGGAAAGAGAGAAAACTGCAATTTTGGGTTCGGAATTCGCAAAAATCGAAGAGAAAATGGGTTTGTGTACAGAAAATGACCAGTTAATAATCAACACCTGGTTTCAAGAACAAACAAGACACCGATGGAAATAGAGAACCCCAGGAGGCGATACGAAAAAAGAGATTGATTACACGGGCATAAACTGGTGATTCAGGAAGGCAGTGGTTCAATGCAAAACATATCCAAATGCCAACTGTGGAAGTGACCCACGAGTCATCTGCAAAGTAAGGTTTTGGTATTGAGAGACAGGAAAATATTGCTAGAAACAGAGAATAACGTACTAGATTGCTATGTGATGTCTGTTCTTCATACTGAAGAACAGACATCACATAGGGAATGCTGGAAAATATCATCAAAGACGAAAGAAAAGCTTGAAGCAACTGAAATGTGGTTCTACAGAAGGATGCTGTGGATATCATAGATCGAGCATGATGAGATTTTGGAAAGGATAAAAACAAAAAGGAAATTTGTACTGAGTATCAGAAAAAGACTGCTGTAGTTCCTGGGACAAGTAACGAGGATAGAGGTCTTAGAGAATCAGACACTCACAGGTCAGATGAGAAGAAAGAGAGACAGGGGAAAGTAGCGGGTATCATAAATGACGAGCCTGCGAAAGTGGATGTCAGGGCAGGGTTTAGGTGGGATAATAAAACAAAAGCGTGCTAAAAGTCACCAGGGATAGGGAGACATGATCGCCTAATTCCTGAAAGGACATAGCACATACAAAAGGAAGACGATTTTGATCATGTGCGCACTTGTATGTGCAATAAATTAGTATTTATCGGGCCGACACTTGCATTTGCATACTTGTATATGTAACGATACATATGCAGGGAACGACAAAATAACCTCCCACATTTTAAACTGTCACCTGTGTGGTACTGGTAAACTAAGATAAGTGACAATGATTTCTTCATCTAGCTCATGACTTGTTATTTATTTTCTAATATAACTTATCATCATTCAGTTTAAATGTTTTTCAGACTCGTGAATCAACTATCGCAACACAGAGACCTTTAAACGCTCATCTCATGTTATGTTAGAATTAACCTGTTCTGGATAGAAAATCTATACAGCTATAGGTTGATAACTTCAGAGACTTTAAGTTCAGAGCTTTGAAGCTTTGGCTGATGAAAAATTTCAGAAATTGTTTGAAAAGAACTAAGGCTCAACTAAATAACGTTCCCACCCAGAACTAAGGCTCAACTAAATAACGTCCACATTACACTCTCGGTGGTCGCCAAGAGAATTGCACAACTTGACCCATACAAAGCGAGCGGCGGTGACGGAATCCCAGTCATAGTACTGACGAAATGTGCCCCAGAACTCTCCTCTGTTCTCTCTAAACTCTATAACCTCTGCCTATCTGCTTCCTGTTTTCGTACCTGTTGGAAGTCCTCCAGTGTAGTTCCTATATTTAAGAATTCTGGCGAACCCTCAGACCCCGCCAATTACCGTCCTATTAGTCTCCTTCCAATCTTTGGCAAAGTTTTCGAAGCCATTATCAACGCCGAGGTGATTCAGCTTCTCACGGCCCACAGGCTTCTCTCTAACAAACAGTATGAGTTTCGCTTCACCAGGTCTACTGCTGATATGCTAACGACCATTACCGTGTACATATACCGGGCACTTGACAAGAATGGCGAAGCCCGAAACGTTGCCTTGGATATCTCCAAAGCGTTCGACAGGGTCTGGCACGATGGCCTCTTGTGCAAACTGCGGAGCTACGGGATAACTGGACATCTGTTTGACCTCATCCAGTCATTCCTCTCTAACCGCACATTGAAGGTGGGATTAAATGGGCATGCCTCCCAAAACTACCATACGAACGCGGGCGTCCCTCAAGGTTCTATCCTACGTCCCACGCTCTTTCTCATTTACATTAATGATCTCCCCGACGCCATTAGATCCCAAGTTGGCATGTATGCCGATGACACAACAATCTACTCTCGCATCGATCAAAAACCCGGTGTGGGCGACAAAGCGAACCTGGCTGCCGTACTTGAAAAGGACCTCCAATCCGTATTGGCCTGGGGTAGGAAATGGCTAGTAAATTTCAATGCTTCTAAAACGAAGCTGTTATCAACTAACCACCATAGACAATCGCATCTACCTCCCATTAGCATGGGACAGTCTAGCCTCCCAGAGAGTAAAATACTACGCCTCCTTGGCCTTACACTTTCGGCGGACCTCAAATGGAATGACTATATCGAATCCATTGCCAAATCTGCTGCTATGAAATCGGCTCTCTGTGCAGGGCCCGGAAGTTTTTCCCACCTGAATCTATTCTGCACATATACAAATCTACCATCCGCCCGTGTATTGAATATTGCTGCCATATCTGGTCGGGTGTCCCTGCTGCTCTCTTTGGGCTTATTGACAAAATACAAAGGAGGATCTGTAACGTGGTTGACACTGACTTGTCAGACCGGCTGCAACCACTCTCTCACAGGCGTGATGTGGCTTCCCTGTACTTCTTCTACAAGTACTTTCATGGCTTCTGCTCCGATGAACTTAGAGCACTGGTGCCGCCTAAGCACGAATTTACACGAGATACTAGATTAGCAACTAGGTCCCACCCTTTTACAGTTAAACAGATAAGATGTAACCGTAAATTCTACTCCAACAGCTTCTTTTCTCGCGCTTCCGGCCTGTGGAACTCTCTTCCACAAGTCTGCTTTCCCGACAGCTACAATCTCCAGGTGTTTAAATGTAGGGTCAATAGACACCTCCTATTACCCTAACTCCCAATTATTCTCAGAACACTCATCTACCCAACCGTCATTAGCGGTATCCCTACCCGCCTATCACCCACCCACTGACATTTCCTATATTTAATCATCTTATATTTAATATATGTAGTCCCCTGCGCAGTAGTGGCAGTGGCATGCCTTGCTCGGGGTGAAACGCTTATAAAAAAATGAATATGGCGAACAGAGGCAGATTTTTGAAAGATGTAATTTGTGAAACCAAATAAATGAAAATTGTTGACCTTTTTCAAAGAACAGTGAACTGTCTTTTAATAGCTATTATATTAGTCGTTTTTTTTTTTTTCAAATGTATGGATATTGATGTCGCACCCTTATTATATAAATAATATAGAAAGGCAAAATTCAAATAAAATACAGTCATGGCTCTCAACAGGTTCCTTTCCATCAGTATCTACGAATTACCATGATGTCTTGGGAAACAGATTACAGAACTTCACTTTAGCATTCTCCATAGTTTAGAAATTAGATTTTCTTCCTCTTCACTGATTGCTATCTAGCGCTAGGTGTTTCATGTTACACTACTTTTTACGCCATAGCTGGGTGAGAATAGACGGACACATGCCATTCTCAAGAATATTTGTACGAAAGTGAATGTAGTAGATTAACCTGGTATCTTTCTAAAGGTTGTGCTGGTATCTATTGTACTGCCGGCATATCGTATGGTGAAATATATAAGGTCTACTTTCCATTTTCTCATTTCCCTGGCGATAGTCTATAAAGTGTAACAAACAGTATAGCAGTTTGCTTTGATGTTACGTACTGTGAGGAATATATGTGATGTCTTTCGTGCAGTAGACATTTATCCAATATTCCAAAAGATTTGTAGTATGTCACCGACGAAATATATTTCCCTTTTGCACATATATGACATGGCACAGGAGGCGTGGATTCAGACTTTTTCTAAATCTATTAATATTAAGTAGACAGAATGAATCTTAGCAAAAGACAAACTATATTTACTAAATCCTTTAATTTGTGTTGACGGCAAATTTCGACCATATATATATATATATATATATATATATATATATATATATATATATGAAATGATATGTCTGAACATTATCGATACTCGTATTTAAGTAGATATTCTGTTTATAATCAAACAGTATTATATATTTATTTCCAGCGGCCTGATTATTTACCATGAATTTTTATTACGAAAATGTGTCATTCGGCAAGATTTGAACCTGCGACCCCTATCCACATAGGGGAAGTCATCATTTGATCTGGTGCGTCTCAGTCCTCTCGACCACGAATGACGATTAGTCTAAACAAAGTCAAATGAAGTCTATAACTCAATTTTCGAATTCATCGTAATAACCATCTCTGCTCTGAAATGTATTGTTTATGAACAAATTTCGTTTATTTTCGTTAATTTTCGTTAATTTCCGTAATATGCTTACATTTGTTGACATTACGATACATTTCAGAGCAGAGATGGTTCTTACGATATTATATATATATATATATATATATATATATATATATATATATATGTGCGTGTGTGTGTGTGTGTGTAATGTATTTGACATTACAGTGTGCCCAATAAGAAAGCGCTTGATTCAGAAAGACGTGAGTTAACTGTTAAATATGTTGCTTACTAATATGACTGAAAAAATTAGGAAGAATTTTTGCATATTTCAGCAATGTCAACCTCTGATGTACTTCTTTGAAACGTACGATGACCTGACTCTCAAAATCAGTGAAGTGCTTAGGCATACGAGAAGAGCAGAAGGAAAAACGGAAGTAGTTTGTAAATAACCTCTAAATAACAAATCACAAGATCGAGCAGCTATTAATCAATCATAAAAGAACCAATCAGATTCAAATAATTACGCAAGAATCGAATGATTATTCACGTTCATGAATGTCCATGAAGTTTATACAAGATTATTCAAGGTCAATTATTTCTGAAAGATAAAAAAATAAATGTGAAAATAAATCTGTTGATTTTTACTGGACACAATGTAAGTTCATTTTATTACTTGACCAAGCTGTCAATAGTTTTATCTCATTTGGAAACCTTAATTAAAATCAGAATTTCATAGAATGTGTTTTTAATGAAAATAGTAAATGAACATTGATTTGCGTCTAAATTTGAGAACCGAGTCCAATTTCCAGTCATGCTCGTTCCATTCACTTACGCGCAAATATCCTGGGAAATGGCATGAAACCATTAACTCAACTTCAACTAAATGTTAAATAGTAGGACAAACATTTTATTTCTTTTCTTTTTAATACGGATCAAGGCAGCAAATTTATTTAGACTAAAGCTGTTTGCTGTTTATAGAAGGATTAGTAACAGAAACATTAATAATGAGAAAATAAAATAGTAATCAGGAATGCAACAAATAGTCATCGCCATTGTATTTAAATTTTAGCAGATTAAAATTGACTGGAAAGCATGGAGCCGAAAGGGAGTTACACGCGAGAAGTGCGAGAGAAGGAATTGTTAGTATTGAACTTACGGCTACATCTAACCTACTCAGCTATAAATTGATGAGATCTTGACACCAATCTAGTATTGTGTTTAAAATTTAAAAATGTCGAGTTACCATAGCAAACAGCTAATCCAAACAATTGCCATGAAGTTATTTATAGAAAAGAAAACAAAGCGGTAGGAAAATGATTGAAGCCCAGCAGCCAGATCAGGACCAATAATACTGCTAATTATTATTTGGGTTTTACCAAAGAGCTCAAAGTACACTACCTGCCATAAGTATTTGGCTAACCCAATTTTATTTTTAAAGAAATGATGTATTTCATACTATTTTTAGTATTTATTACCACGTGGATAATTCTAAATGAAAATAGAATTGTTCTTTTTTAATACTGCACAATAACATGTGCATCAAATGAACTGTTTTGGTGTCCAGTTTTTGTGCTCTCTTCCCCGTGATAGTCTCCTCTTCTTATTGGCTAGCTAAAGTAAAGACTTCCTGGATGCCTTGTAAAATTTTGCAAAGTAATAATAACAAAAGAACCATTCTATTTTCATTTAGAAATATCCACTTGACAATAAATACTAAAAATAGTACGAAATACATCATTAAAAAAAACAGGGATGGTCTAATAATTATGTATATAGCAGGGTCACCGGATCATATCTAACTGCAATATTTTAGGCATAGACGAATGCTGGATTTATAGATACGTAAGATAGATTTTGGAGCGAAAACTTGTCTTGCATGACATAGTGAATCGACATTCTGGAACGATATTGTTATTCTTAGAATTATTTTTTGCAATATTCAGTCGCCGCCACCCACCAAAAAATTTTTGCAGTCCTAAATTTATTTCTGATTTTGAATAGCCTTCAAAAAATGAATACGCCGTGAAAAAGAAACAAAAACTATCATTGCGTTATTTATCAGAAAAAAGGATGGTCAACCATTTTTATACGTCTTAGTTTACTGTTAAGCTAATTTGCCTTACTTGCGCTAATAATGCAATTGTAAATTCTTATATGACGAAGGATTGTCAATCATTACAAAACTGGATTTATATAATGGTAAAAAAAAGCGTACAAAGCCCGCTAAATAATATAAAGCAAAAAAAAAAAGTGGAAATGACACTACGCAAAGTAAGCGTAGTGTGTTATCTGCAGGAGAAACGAGAAAGACTATGGAAGGAGAAATAAGAGTCTGCACATTCGGCCAAACATTGAAAGAATCACGGAAAAACACTTTGCACAGATTCAACACTAAATAAGCCGTACAAATACTTGATAAAACATTAAAATTAAGTTAATATTTGGGTGTGTATTGTTAAAAATTCTGTGACTTTATTTCATAACATTTAAATGTATACCCTTTAAAAATTCTCCTAAGTACGCCGTGATATTTTCATTTGCACTTATGTGTGCCATTGTTAAAATTGTTGAGACACACTTATCTAGAAACTCCATAATAAATGAAATTGATAGTTTTAACTGATCTATTTATAAAGATGATCATAGATATTTATTGTGATGTGTAAATGTACATTCAGGAATCTTAAAATGTCACATAGTGCATCTACTAATATCGTGTTGAGTACTATTCTTCTTCTCCTTCATGTGCCGCGTACGCTTTGGACGTAGCCAATCGTGGTTCTCCTGAGCTACCCACTTTTTATTACTCTTAATAAGCTTTGTCTTTCTGTTATTTCATGTAAACCTTGTTCTACCATCCATTTACTCAAGCTCAATAAGTATATTATGAATCGTTTTCTTCTGTCACTCTCTCCCTCTATCTGCCCCGGGAGTATCAGATATTCCAAGCTTTCTTTCCTCATTATGTATCCAAAAAAACTCAATTGTCTTTTTGTGGTGTAGTGGATATCGGCTAGGAAAGATAAATCGGCGAGCCGAGTTCGAATTTCAGTTGAACACCCTGCATTCACTTAAGCACTGATACCCTTAGGAAAGGTATTAATCTGTCCCTTCCCTCCAGTTATGGGTTAAATAACAAGGGTAGGACTTGGGAACCCTGGTCTTAAAAACAAAATCCAAATGAATCTCGATACTCGAAAGAAAAATGTATTACTAGGCACAAAATATAATATAATAAAAACAACAATAAATTGTTGAAAGAAAAAAAGGTATTACCAGCAAGAAATAAAATTTAGTTGGCAATAAATGACCCGGCGAGTTTGATGTGCCATAAAAACAAAACAATCAACCAACAACCAATTGTCTTTTCTTGATGTTAAGTATTAGCTTACTTTTTGTGTATATTTTATTAAAAACTTCGTCGTTGCTCATATATTCGGCCCACGGTATCCTCACCTTCCTTCTGTAGAACCATATTTCTGCTGCTTCATGTCTCCTTTTCATCAGAAGAATAGATCCCGTAGAAGTTAATATTCTTTGTTTATGGTTTCTAGAGGAATTTTCTTCGTATTCTGCTTAGATTTGGAAAGCTCCTTGGTTACCCTAATACACCTTCGGATTTTAGTGTGACGCTTTCCATCTACTGCTACAACACCTCGTAAATATTTACATTTTTGTAGTTGTTTGACTTAAGCATCTTCAATTTTCAGTTCACACTTTAGGCTTATTCATTTGCTAACAAACATGCATTCTGTCTTTTTGCAGTTGATGATTAAATCCTTTCTACTCGGTTTCATTCTTTACATTCTGTAGAAGGTTTTGTAGCTTTCTTTCTGTCTGATATCATCAGTGTGTCATCTGAATAATCTTAAAATTGTGAAGCCAGTAATGAGGATTTCTTGATCTCTCAGAATTTCCCTGTTGTAAAGGTTGAATAAGGCCGCTTAGAAGGCATATCGAACCACATTCTATTAGCGTTGTTAAATAGTTACAACATTAGTTGCAACTAAACAGCAAATAAATGCTATAGAACCACTATCGATTAGTGTTGCTATTGCTTGGACTTCATTTATTGTCTCGTTCTTCAAATGAGACAATCTCGTATCTAAATGCATCACAAAATCTTCAAAAGTAGTCTGATAAAAAGAAATTTATCAAATAGCAATAAATTCATGTAAAGATATCTGTTAGGTCGTTTGGAAAATAATGTCCAATTTTAGACAATTGTATTTTAATTGTATTTTAATATATTAGTATAATAATTACACAAAATGTATTAATCATTCTTAATGATCATAGTCCTGAGTATCGCGATAAACTACATCAGTCAGCAAGAATTCGGGAGATTAGAGGTTTTGAGGAGTATAGGCTCACCTCTTAATTAATGTTGTTCTCAGTTCGATTATGTGTGGCAGTACCTGTGAAGGTCTAAGGTAGGGGCATATAGAGAACCCTGCCAAACAAAAACAAATTTTGAAAGTATAAAAAATATTTGATAATTGTTGTACACGACTTTTGTACGAATCTTTGTCGCCAATTTTTTGTGCGAATCGGGGTCTACGTGAGTATCACATCTTCGTCGCCAATTTCTTGTGGATTCCGGATGAGAAAACGCCAAAATAATAAACAACACAAATAGGTATGGAGATAGAAAAGTAGTTTATATTGAACGTAATATACAAACTGGAACGCGGGTTAGTCACTTCAGGAATGCTATTAGGAGAAATAAATATATACAAATCTTGAAGTGAAATACTATGTCCGGGTAACTTATTCTAGCTCAGTGGAGCTCATAGCTAGTCTGGTCTCTGGGTAACTTTGGTATCTGTCGGAACTCTTCAATAAATGTAACGGATCTCTACGATTACTCTCCACTGTAAACCTGCAACTACAACTGAGATTCCAGATCGCTGTACTCTCTATGGCAGGATTATATGCACACTCAGTCGATTCCATTATCATGTACAAAAAGGGGGAGATCCCAGAACAATAATAAAACTACCAGCAATACCTTTTATATAAAAATACCAACAATTCATATTCGGAATAAAATTTCCAACAATTCATTCTATAGCTGGAATGATGCAATTGCATTTAAAATATTTAAATTTCGCCATTAAATAGCCCATGAAAGTTGCTGTACCGCTAAACAAAATCAACCAACAAACCTATTAATTCAAGTTTTTTAATTCTACATCAATATTTTTTTCAGAATTAAACAAAAACATTATATGACACACATTTGTACATAAACAAATAAAAAAAAAAGATGTGCTTACTTTTTCTGTCTATATAAAAGCTTGGTTATAATTCTTCTGCAACTATTTCCAATATTAACAGAACATGCTGTAAAAGATACATTTGGGATCAAAGAGCACGACACTGGTTTCTGAAGTTCCACAGTGTAGAGACGAATAAATAAATATCACAGTAGACGCTTCTCTGCAATTGACAATTAATATCTGAAAACTCTAGTCGAAAAAAAACTCGCGTCAAAGTCTCAGTGAAACGTCTAAGATAATTTGTGGGAGTATTTCAACAATACTGGTTCATCAAATATTGGTTAGGTGAAGAAACTCAATGAATAGGTTCAACATGAAAACAAAAAAAGTCAGTGTTTGAATTTTTGAAGTGTGATCAGTGTTGCATCTGCGAAATTTGAATAATCTATTTTTTCATCGAATAGAAACTTGTGATGAGAAATAGAACATTGACTGTAATCGTAAGTGATTATTTCAATGGTTTGATGATGACGAAAGGCCATCATCTTTTATGAAATCAATATTACAATAACAGAAGATAAGGGAAACTGTCTGGGAGTATGAAATTTGCCGTAACCATTACAGATTCTTGGAATCTAACCAGCGCACATGAACCGAAATTTACAGCCATAAACTAGATCCAATGGAAATTCAATTAAGCAAAATACTATCGGTAGTGATTAACCGACGTAGTTTAATTCTTATTCATGACAATGCTCGGTTATGTTTCCAGGGTGGAACTACGGAAGCATGCCGACTTTGGATACGAGATTTGGCCATCATATTACCTTCATCTCTCACTCACCAATTATCACTTTTTCAAGCATTTTAACAAAAGGTTACATAAAGATTTTGCCATCATATTACCTTCATCTCTCACTCGCCAATTATCAATTTTTCAAGCATTTTAACAAAAGGTTACATAAAGATTTTGCCATCATATTACCTTCATCTCTCACTCGCCAATTATCAATTTTTCAAGCATTTTAACAAAAGGTTGCATAAAGATTTTGCCATCATATTACCTTCATCTCTCACTCGCCAATTATCACTTTTTCAAGCATTTAACAAAAGGTTGCATAAAGATTTTGCCATCATATTACCTTCATCTCTCACTCGCCAATTATCAATTTTTCAAGCATTTTAACAAAAGGTTGCATAAAGATTTTGCCATCATATTACCTTCTTCTCTCACTCGCCAATTATCACTTTTTCAAGCATTTTAACAAAAGATTGCATAAAGATTTTGCCATCATATTACCTTCATCTCTCACTCGCCAATTATCAATTTTTCAAGCATTTTAACAAAAGGTTGCACAAAGATTTTGCCATCATATTACCTTATTCTCTCACTCGCCAATTATCAATTTTTCAAGCATTTTAACAAAAGGTTACATAAAGATTTTGCCATCATATTACCTTCATCTCTCACTCGCCAATTATCAATTTTTCAAGCATTTTAACAAAAGGTTACATAAAGATTTTGCCATCATATTACCTTCATCTCTCACTCGCCAATTATCAATTTTTCAAGCATTTTAACAAAAGGTTGCATAAAGATTTTGCCATCATATTACCTTCTTCTCTCACTCGCCAATTATCAATTTTTCAAGCATTTTAACAAAAGGTTGCATAAAGATTTTGCCATCATATTACCTTCATCTCTCACTCGCCAATTATCAATTTCTCAAGCATTTTAACAAAAGGTTGCATAAAGATTTTGCCATCATATTACATTCATCTCTCACTCGCCAATTATCACTTTTTCAAGCATTTTAACAAAAGGTTACATAAAGATTTTGCCATCATATTACCTTCATCTCTCACTCGCCAATTATCAATTTTTCAAGCATTTTAACAAAAGGTTATATAAAGATTTTGCCATTATATTACCTTCATCTCTCACTCGCCAATTATCAATTTTTCAAGCATTTTAACAAAAGGTTGCATAAAGATTTTGCCATCATATTACCTTCATCTCTCACTCGCCAATTATCAATATTTCAAGCATTTTAACAAAAGGTTACATAAAGATTTTGCCATCATCTTACCTTCATCTCTCACTCGCCAATTATCACTTTTTCAAGCATTTTAACAAAAGGTTGCATAAAAGATTTGCCATCATATTACCGTCATCACTCGCCAATTATCAATTTTCCAAGCATTTTAACAAAAGGTTGCATAAAAGATTTTGCCATCATATTACCTTCATCTCTCACTCGCCAATTATCACTTTTTCAAGCATTTTATTAAAGGTTGCATAAAGATTTTGCCATCATATTACCTTCATCTCTCACTCGCCAATTATCACTTTTTCAAGCATTTTAACAAAAGGTTGCGCTAAAGATTTTGCCATCATATTACCTTCATCTCTCCCACTCGCCAATTATCACTTTTCCAACATTTTAACAAAAGGTTGCATAAAAGATTTTGCCATCATATTACCTTCATCTCTCACTCGCCAATTATCACTTTTTCAAGCATTTTAACAAAAAGGTTGCATAAAGATTTTGCCATCATATTACCTTCATCTCTCACTCGCCAATTATCACTTTTTCAAGCATTTTAACAAAAGGTTGCATAAAAGGTCCCCATCATATTACCTTCATCTCTCACTCGCCAATTATCACTTTTTCAAGCATTTTAACAAGAGGTTGCATAAAGATTTTGCCATCATATTACCTTCATCTCTCACTCGCCAATTATCACTTTTTCAAGCATTTTAACAAGGTTGCATAAGATTTTGCCATCATATTACCTTCATCTCTCACTCCTTAATTATCAATTTTCAAGCATTTTAACAAAAGGTTACATAAAGATTTGCCATCATATTACCTTCATCTCTCACTCGCCAATTATCACTTTTTCAAGCATTTTAACAAAAGGTTACATAAATTTTTGCATCATATTACCTTCATCTCTCACTCGCCAATTATCAATTTTTTCAAGCATTTTAACAAAAGGTTGCATAAAGATTTTGCCATCATATTCACCTTCATCTCTCACTCGCCAATTATCACTTTTTCAAGCATTTTAACAAAAGGTTGCATAAAGATTTTGCCATCATATTACCTTCATCTCACTCGCCAATTATCACTTTTTCAAGCATTTTAACAAAGTTTGCATAAAGATTTTGCCATCATATTACCTTCATCTCTCACTCGCCAATTATCACTTTTTCAAGCATTTTAACAAAAGGTTGCATAAAGATTTTGCCATCATATTACCTTCATCTCTCACTCGCCAATTATCACTTTTTCAAGCATTTTAACAAAAGAGTTGCATAAAGATTTTGCCATCATATTACCTTCATCTCTCACTCGCCAATTATCACTTTTCCAAGCATTTTAACAAAAGGTTGCATAAAGATTTTTGCCATCATATTACCTTCATCTCTCACTCGCCAATTATCACTTTTTCAAGCATTTTAACAAAAGGTTGCATAAAGATTTTGCCATCATATTACCTTCATCTCTCACTCGCCAATTATCACTTTTCAAGCATTTTAACAAGAGGTTACATCAAAATTTTGCCATCATATTACCTTCATCTCTCACTCGCCAATTGTCTTTTGCAAGCATTTTAACAAAAGGTTGCATAAAAGATTTACCATCATACGCGCTAGCTATCACTCGCCAATTATCAATTTTTCAAGCATTTTAACAAAGGTTACATAAAGATTTTGCCATCATATTACCTTCATCTCTCACTCGCCAATTATATTTACTTTTTCAAGCATTTTAACAAAAGGTTGCATAAAGATTTTGCCATCATATTACCTTCATCTCTCGCTCGCCAATTATCACTTTTTCAAGCATTTTAACAAAAGGTTGCATAAAGATTTTGCCATCGCCACCTTCATCATACTCGCCAATTATCACTTTTTCAAGCATTTTAACAAAAAAGGTTGCATAAAGATTTCTTTGCCATCTATGTCTACCTTCATCTCTCACTCGCCAATTATCACTTTTTTTCAAAAGCATTTTAACAAGAGGTTGCATAAAGATTTTGCCATCATATTACCTTCATCTCTCACTCGCCAATTATCACTTTTTTCAAGCATTTTAACAAAAGGTTGCATAAAGATTTTGCCATCATATTCACCTTCATCTCTCACTCGCCAATTATCAATTTTTCAAACATTTTAACAAAAGGTTACATAAAGATTTTGCCATCATATTACGCTTCATCTCACTCGCCAATTATCAATTTTCCAAGCATTTTAACAAAAGGTTACATAAAGATTTTGCCATCCTTATTACCTTCATCTCTCACTCGCCAATTATCAATTTTTCAAGCATTTTAACAAAGTTTTTCAGATTTTGCCATCATATTACCTTCATCTCTCACTCGCCAATTATCACTTTTTCAAGCATTTTAACAAAAGGTTGCATAAAGATTTTGCCATCATATTACCTTCATCTCCTCGCCAATTATCTTTTTTAAGCATTTTAACAAAAGGTTGCATAAAGATTTTGCCATCATATTACCTTCATCTCTCACTCGCCAATTATCAATTTTTCAAGCATTTTAACAAAAGGTTGCATAAAGATTTTGCCATCATATTACCTTCTTCTCTCACTCGCCAATTATCACTTTTTCAAGCATTTTAACAAAAGGTTGCATAAAGATTTTGCCATCATATTACCTTCATCTCTCACTCGCCAATTATCAATTTTTCAAGCATTTTAACAAAAGGTTGCATAAAGATTTTGCCATCATATTACCTTCATCTCTCACTCGCCAATTATCACTTTTTCAAGCATTTTAACAAAAGGTTACATAAAGATTTTGCCATCATATTACCTTCATCTCTCACTCGCCAATTATCACTTTTTCAAGCATTTTAACAAAAGGTTGCATAAAGATTTTGCCATCATATTACCTTCATCTCTCACACGCCAATTATCAATTTTTCAAGCATTTTAACAAAAGGTTGCATAAAGATTTTGCCATCATATTACCTTCATCTCTCACTCGCAAATTATCAATTTTTCAAGCATTTTAACAAAAGGTTGCATAAAGATTTTGCCATCATATTACCTTCATCTCTCACTCGCCAATTATCACTTTTTCAAGCATTTTAACAAAAGGTTGCATAAAGATTTTCTCAAAACCACACAAATTGTTCTCTAGATATTCAAATATTCAAGAAAGATGACTAAATTTTCGGAACGGATTTTATTTTATCACACACACACACACACACACACACACACACACACACACACACATATATATATATATATATATATATATATATATATATATATATATGAATAAAACCAAAAGGAACTCTATCTTATTCGTCCTCAGAGGGATTTATCATGACATTTGCCTTGACAACGTCTATTAGTGAACGAAACGCGTTAGCTAAGATAAGTTTCATTTCGTCTTTATTTATATTGCCCTTTTACAGATATACTCTATCTGAAATTTCACACACACATACACATAAGCACACACACGCACACACACTCACACACATATATATATATGTTTAATAATATTCTTCTTAATAGAGTTTATCATTTTTTCACTACATAAGAGCTGTCGTGATTCACTGCTATATCACACACTTCATCAGACAATATACTGTTGTAAGAGTTAGGCATTGCTAAGACCATCGAGATTTGAAGGGTTTTTTTTTGTGTTACCTATAAAAAATTTATTATTCCGTGGGGAAACTGGTGCATAGGTAAACAATAGAATCTGTTGGACATCTCTTCTATAATGGAAACTCACTTAGATTTTGGCAATTACATGTATTATTGTTGTTATCTTTTATTATTTTAAGATGGTATTTATTACTGCAATATTTGTTAAACATTATATTCTTGTATTTTTTTGGTGATCTTTTTAAGGTGCCAGTACAACTGTAGCTCAATTTAAGGGTATTTTTGTTATAAATTTTATTAAGGGGTTTAATTTTAGAGAAGTGTTTTTCAACTATATCGAGGAATTTATATCCTATAGCACTAATCATTTGGATAAATGGTGGTGGATACCAAATGATTTTCGTTTGCTATTTTGTTATTGCGATTTTTGTTGTGTTCGATATATTTAATATTAACTGCTTACATATAGGTTGGACCAAGAAGACCTTCAAATCTCGATGGGATAAGTACATTTTATTTTTAATAATAATTAGAGAAGTATCACATTCCTCGCTAAATACCTTTGTCGTTTACAAGAGATTGGTAAATACGTTAGTGTAAAATGGTAATATTAAAAAAAGCAAAATCGCAAATTATCCTAAATTAACCCTGCTAAATAAACGAAACGAATTAGCAGTAACTTTACTCAACCGAAAAGATATAACAACACTGGAAATAAACATCCTTGAAAATAGCCTAAAAAGAGATTGAAATCACTTGGAAAGGGAACAAGTATGAAACATTTTTACATTCCTTATCTCCAGTAAAAAGGAAACATGTAAAAGTACTTAAAAAATTAAATCAAAACTTAATAAACCATTCTTGCCGGTCGTTTTTAAGGAAACAATTTTAAATGAAAGATTGCTACCCAAATATACATTAATATATATATATTAATGTATATTTAAAGGCGATGAATTTAAATATTTAAAGGCGATAAATTTTTTATGACTAAAGTCCATGATAAATTTTAAAACAAAACAAAAAAACTCAACAACACCAGTCGACCGGTTTTGTCTCCTCTTGTCAGAACTGTAAACGTGAAACAAATTATTAAAAGAAAGTCAAATCTGAATGAATGGACAAGGAAAATTTAAAGTTATAACACCTTAAAGATGCAAGAGGAACAACAAAGCATGCCCAAGCACACAATATCTTTGTTTACAAAGAGAAGGTTGCCTGGACTTGATGAACAGCGACTCCAACACCTTCAGATGGAATAACGAGTGTTCTCTGGCCAAAACAGATAACCAGTTCACACTGAAATACATAGCATAGGTTGGACTATTTATCAAGTGATCCGCTATAGAGGACCCGTAGGTATTTTGAATGGTATCAACAGACAAAAAGTTTTGTTTAGTTTTCTAGCAGGTACATGCTGTTTACTCTTGATATCTAAACGCTGCGTCGTTCTACTTATGTAGTCGAATCCCCAACTACATTTAAAATGTCTTTACATAGAGATGAAAGGACAGACTTGGTTTGAAAACCAACACGCACGTT